>CAKAOH010022349.1:0-55152 GCA_916701665.1 Sebastiscus tertius
CATTAAACAATATGCTCAAATCATAACATGGCAAACTGCAGCCCAACAGGCAACAACAGCTGTCAGTGTGTCAGTGTGCTGACTTGACAATGACTTGCCCCAAACTGCATGTGATTATCATAAAGTGGGCATGTCTGTAAAGGGGAGACTCGTGGGTACCCAGAGAACCCATTTACATTCACATATCTGGAGGTCAGAGGTCAAGGGACCCCTTTGAAAATGACCATGGCAGTTTTTCCTCACCAAAATTTAGTGTAAGTTTGGAGCGTTATTTAACCTCCTTCCCAACAAGGTACAATGACATGGTTGATACCGACGGATTCCTTCGTTTTTTTTGTTTCATATGATACCAGTAGTATCTACCTGAGAGGTTAAGGGTCAAGGAAACGCTTGTGTGCTTCCTCTATGGGCCCATGGATGCGGAAGATCCGAGTAATTTATACCCGGCAGACATTTTGGCTTCATGCGCTACTGAGCAACTTCCATGGGGATGAACGGGGTCCTCGCCTCCAACGCTGTATCCAGTTCTCTTTACACACCCATGGGCAAAATGCCATCAGGACCAGCAGGAAAAAACACATTATCGTATAAGCCAAAGACAGTGAATCACAAACACCACCGAGCATGCATAAACAGGAGCACTGACCAGGGCACACTGGGTGAATGTCCTGACAGCCACTGGGAGTCAACTATTTTAATGAAGACTTTAGTGATCTGGTGTCTGAACTTGAGTTTACTCAGATCCACTCAGTGAGGTGGCTGTCAGGTCACAGGACAGAGACAGTGCTGTAGAGATCACTGAAAGCAATTAGCGATGTTCTGGCTGCCTCAGGACCAGAGCCACAGGCCTTTTAGTGACTATAATCTATCTTTCTTATGATGGATGTGCTTAAGAATGTGGTCCTTCTCTCAAAACACTGTAAAAGAGGAGACCACAGAGAAATCACTGGTGTGAGGAACCAGAAGCACGGAGAGAAATAACAGCCCTCGCTGCTGCTGCAGTCCAACAGAAACTCTTCAGCTGTTGCAGTTCAAACAAACTATGGTGCACTCGTGCACTTCCAAGTTAACTCCAGTGTGCTTCGGTCAAGTGGTCGGTCCCGTCAGCAAGAGATAAAACACTTACTTCCAGCACACATACAATATATGGTTATGTGAGGTCACATAGGTGCTGACATCGTAATTTATAATGTCAAGTTAAAATGTGTCAGTCTTCTCCTTGCAACCTGTAATTCTACTGGTTGTCAGGAGCCGTGATTTCAACTTGAGCTGACCCCTTTTTAAGGATTGGTGTCCAAGTATGACCCAACAATTATCACCAAACAGTGCAGCTCCAGGGAGCGCCTCAGCGTCTTTTAGTTCTCAGACTCTGCTCACATCACCCCCCGTTTCCAGACGCAACTGGCAGTTTGTTTTGGGAAAAAGAAAAACACTCTTAACACTCCTCACACCACAGGAAAGATAATCTTTAGAACCATCAAAAAATCTGGGCTTTGCTGACGATTGTCGGAGTTAGCCTGATCTCGTCATGGCCTTTGAAAATGGCCATGACAGTTTTTCCTCGCCAGAATTTAGGGCAAGTTTGGAGCGTTATTTAACCTCCTTCTTGACAAGCTAGTATGACATGGTTGGTACCGATGGATTCATCAGGTTTTATAGTTTACTATGATACCAGTATCAGACTTTTCTTCCGCCTTTCTTTCAGACATTTTCCGGACTATTTTTGGACTTTTTTGGAAATTTTTTGGACATTTTCAGACTATTTTTCAGATCTTTTTACAGACTTTTTATGGACATTTTTTTCAGGCAAAAACCCCTCACACATTCACATATCTGGAGGTCAGAGGTCAAGGGATCCCTTTGAAAATAGACATAACAGTTTTTCCTCGCCAGCATAGAGAGCCAGATATTTTCCTCAGGAGTTGGTGGAGACCAAAAGAGAACTACATTTGTCATCAACCTTCCTGCCCCCTAGTGGCTCATTTAAAAAGAACACTTTTTTGTTTGAAGCAGCCACCCATTACACCCTATACTTTAATCACCGCCTTCACAAAGAGGAGGATCGGTTTACAAATTTCTAATACATTTCTATAAACAGATATCTGCATATGAATGTAGAATCTGTAGGCAATTGGATAAGATTTTGGCATCGGAAGCGTTCTGGTTTCCGTTCGTAGTATTGACCAATCACGTTCGAGCGGGCTTTGGTTGAACGCAGGTAAACAGTCGGTGGACAGCAAAAGATGCGGAACGCATTGGCTGTAATTAAATCTCGGAACCTATCGGCTATCATCTCACGGCGATTTAGCTTTTCATTAGCTTTATAAAAATGTTTCTGCATCTCGTCTCTCAACTCAAACTCCATTCTCACGTCTCAACTTGCTAATCAGACTGTAAACAATGACCGGCGCACGGAAGAGGACGTCTTGTCTGTCTATCTGTTATCTGGGTATCCGCTGGCTTCACCCAAAGTATTGGTCATTGCCCCCGGAGGCTAAATCATCATCAGACCGATGGGTTCTGAGATTTGAGGTTGTTGTTGTTGTTGTTGCTGCGTAGCCATGTGCTTCTCTCTGACATGTTTGCAGCGAAGTATACAATATATGGATGATATAAATAATGCATCTTGGCATCAGCAGCTGTGGGTCTCACCAGTTTGTAGTCTTTGTGCAGTTTGTTGTACTGGAACATGTTGCAGAGGACGGTTGAGGCCGCTCTGGCAGCTTTTAGACTCCCAGAGCTAAACAGAGACACAGTGACAGACGGTTAGAAACCAGGAGGAAATGCCACAGCAGCAGAGAGGGGGTAACCCAGTGATAAACACTCTAAAATGACCTGCAAATTAACAAAAGTTCATATGTTTGTGTGGCCAGTAGCCAGAAGGGAGAGCAGTAACAGCTCCAGAATATGTAAAGTCATTGACAGCAAACACAGGTCACAGCTTACAAACTGAAAGATTGTGCAACCTAAAAAACATAAACCAATTATAAAAGGTTTTCATGCAAAATAAAAGAGTTTTCATAGATTTAACATTCATCATGAGTTAATAACTTGTACTCATCCTGCTCTCTGAAGCAGCAGCGCTCTGATATTTAGTGAGTCCTACCTGTTATCATGGGACGTCTTGATGCCCAGCAGTTTCGGCAGGCCGTTGAAGTATGAGATGTCACGGGCTGCCAAGGAGCTGCAGGTGACCAGGTGATTGAGGGCTCCGCAGATGTTGACCACCACCTCGCTGGATGGCGTTTTCTGGAGGCCATCACTGGGCAGCTTGGACACCAGAACGTTCACCATGTTCTTAGCTGCAAGGACAAAGAGCGAGGGAGGTTGTCTTAAGGCTGACCTTTATTTTTATTTGATAGGGACGATGCAATTTAACATAGTCCCAAATACAAGGCATGAAAGTGATGTGCTGCACAGAGAGTTTATAGCTATTGCTAATTTTCAACTCTTGTCCCTAGTTGAGCTTTTACATGTACAGTGTAATTAAAATATTCAGCTTTCTACATGATAAAACCACAATACACTACAAATATAAAAGTACAATAAAATACACATCATACAATACACATAGTATACCACAATACACCTTATAATTGACAGTACAATTTGCTAAAAATGGATACAGCTCTGGTTTGCTTTAACCTTTGTTGTAAAGGACTTTATATCTGGATTTAATTTGATTTCAGTCGGTAATGTGATCCAGAGTTTACAGCCCTTAATGGAGGAAGCTGATTGTTCAGATGTAGTTCTAGGATGTGGTGTTTTACAGATGCTCCTAGTTATTCTTTTACTGTCTTGTCTTTGGATACATCTGGAAAAAGGCTCTGGGGCTGGTTTGTTCACACGTTTTAAAACTAATTTAAGAAAACAAATTGAGTAAAGCTCTCAAAGCGAAGTAGATTGTGTCTATTGTTAGTGCCCACCACACAAACACACACACACAGAGGGAGAGAGTTTCCAGTCCAAAGAGGACTGAAACCCGCTCCAGTAATCCTTGCTGGAGTCTGACCTATGTGGTCTTTGTTGGTGGAGTGTCTGGCCAGATTCCTCAGCAGGCCGGTCAGAGGTCTCAGCTCCATGTCGCTGTTGGTGTCTAACAGATCCAGCAGGATGGGCAGCATCCTCTCCTGCTCCGTCACCACACCGCTCAGCACTGATGCCCACTGGCAGAGAGGGGCAAACATCACATGAGCCTCTCTGTTGATTTTCTAGCAGAAGAATCCAATTCAAAAGCAACCAAAATAAAACCAGACGGTTCATTTTGAACATGGTGACATCCTACCCTGGCCTCTCCTACGGTGATGTTTTGCAGGGCTCCTACGGCAGCCTCGCGGCTGGTGGAGCTGCAGTCGCTGTTCTGCAGAACGAGCTTGTACAGCCCCACCACCTTAGGGTGCCACAGCCACTCGGCCCCCTTCGGTTGTCGGGACACCTCAGACAGAATGGACAGCTGCTGGTTACGCTGTGGTGGAGGAGGTGAAACGGAGAGAAAATGAACATTTATTGTACAATAACATGCAGTACATTCTGTTATAGCTACACAACCGAGAGTTTATTTTATTATATTTTACTCATATCGTTTTCTTCTTGTATCAGCTCTTATCAGCTGTAGCTCGCTAACTAATTAACCCTTTAAAAAATATGCTCTGGTGTCCTTAGAGGGAAACAGTGTCAAAAAAACTGCTGTAAAAATACTGTATATTAATATTAATATTATTTTCCACTTTCACTGAGTTCAATTTTATAAACAACATCAGTCCTGATAAATCAGTCACTAATAAATATTAATTAAGGGTTTTAACCCTTTAAATACCAGGTTTCACAGCAGTCTAGTCAGGAGTTGTCAATACATGTGTCTCTAGGCTAAAGCCAGACGAACAGGCAGAGAGACAGATCACTGTCCTCGGGTCCCTCAGGCTAAAGCAAGATATAAATCCTCCCTGTTCAGACTCATGTAAACGGACTAATAATCCGCAACTCTAAACTAAAGTATATCACATCCTATAAACAGGTCCTTTTCTAGGGTTGACTACGAGAACATACATGTCGTAGTGGGCCTGATGTTTCCTCTCCTTCAGCTCGCTATTGAAATGAGTAACGTGATCTGCAGGTTGTGTGTGTCATATTGGAAGCTGATCCTCCCTGTGGACCTGAGTCCACCTCTAGGGTTCCTATCTGCTGGGACACTTTATTATTATCCGGCTATTACGGAGAGAACCCTGACCTGCTGGAGATCAACGGCTTGACCTAAAGCTCGACTTTCTGAGGCTCGATAAGTGAAATATCTTTAAAATCACTCGAACAAAAATGACTCAAACACGTTAAAATGCATGAATAGTATGGTCCGAAGATGATTTGCCTGCATCATTTATACAAGACAGGCAGTTATATGACCCGGGCCTGTATACAATACAGGCGGCTCCACAGCGGCAACATGAGTTGGTCCCCTGACATGTCAACAATGAGTATGTTATTGAGCCGGTTGATGTTGTCTGTAAGACTCCAAAAGAGAACGAGATGGTATAAAATCAGCAGAAAACAGTAAAGCAGTCATAATGCATTTTCATTTAACCCCTTAACACTCCAACGCCCGACGGCAAGCCAGACCGCTATTCTGTCTTCAAGGTAGGTGAAGATACTGGTTTCATATGAAACTAGAAAACCTAAGGAATCCATTGGTACCAACCATGTCATACTAGCTTGTCATAAAGGAGGATAAACGCTACTGGAACATGTCAGCAAACAGTTGTCTACTGACACATCCATCTTGCAGACACAGAGCAACATTAGCATGAGCTTTGAGTGGTGTAATAATCTTATAACGCGTGGTGACCTTTACCTCTGTGTTTTTCTTGTTATACAGAGTAAAGCAGCCGATTGCGTCGCTCTCCCTGGAGGCGGAGGCTCTCGTCGGTCCCTCCAGACGGAGTCGGACTGACGAAGGAAGCTCCGTGTACAGCTGGTACGACAGATTCCTCATCACACACAAGGAATTCTCAAAACCCTAAACATAAAGAGACAGAGAGAGGAGACAAATGAGAGGAGAGAGGAGGAAGAAAGTGGACAAATCAGTAATGAATAACTAAGTAAGCTGAGTGGATGCTGAAACATGTGAACTGGTTGAATGAGCTGATAAGCTCATACTCTGATCATATGGGATCTTAATTGAATACCTGATGTCCTCTAATGTTTAACAGGTTACTGAGGCATAGAAACATCCTCCTGCTTCCGCTACAGGTTAGTTGAACTTTAACCAACATAGCATTATGAGTTCATTTTAAAGGGATAGTTCGGCTGTTTTGTAGTGGGGTTGTATGAAGTACATAGTCAGTGTGTTAGTTGACAGTAGATGACGGTCGGCACACTCCCAACTCGGAGAAACCAACAGGAGTACCAGCACGGGAGCATGCCCCTAGTTTGGAGAAGAATATTCTAAAAATATTTTTTATCTTCAAAAGGGAGACCCTGCAGAAAAGGTTTGGGAACCACTGCTCTAGCCAAAGCCACCAGACTCCATTGACAAAAACAGTAATTTTACCTGGCAGAACACACAAGTTGCTGGTCTACCGCTGCATCGATCGGTTTAGTTTGTTTGTGTTATTGGATGGCTTTGGTTCATTCGGATTCACCAAAGTCACACAATAACAGAAACAAACTAACCGATCAAGGCAGCGGTAGACCAGCAACTCGTGTGTTCTGCCAGGTAAAATTACTGTTTTTTTAAATGGAGTCTGGTGGCTTTGAAGGGAGCATAGATAACAGCTTCAGTGCCCCGTCAGAAACATAGACTGTATAGCCGTCTCACGGAAACATAGACCAGTGAAACTATTCTTAATATAGTGTACACTTAAACTCTTCTAAAGCTTATAAAAGTCTTCCCTTATAAAACTGAGGACATCCCCCTTGGCATGTTCGTCAAAATCAGATGCAGGATAGGGTTCATGCTGATGTCTAATGGAAGCAGCGTGTTTACCATCAATCATCTACCAGTTGGTTAAAGGTTTATCCACGTGTCTGCAAAGTCATTTTGGTCTGTTGCCTGTTGACAGAGCTCCTAACCCAAGTCAGCGCTTGGTGAAACGTGTCAAACCACAAAGAGTGAAGAAGAATGTAAGTAGAACAGTTTGCAGCTGGTCATGCAGCTCCCTGTAGCTCATAATGAGCCGCTGTGAAGGACAAGAGAGATAAAGGTCTGATTTGGGTAACAGGCTAACATTCCTTAGTGATTCATCGTAGCTGCCAGGTGAGGTAACACCAGCGAAGAGTGCAACCTGCTTCTAACTGCAGTGCTCATACTGATGTTCTGAAGGGTTTGTCAGTGTGGTGTGGTGTAGCTGTGATGACCACAGTCAAATCAGACATCATTATTTACAGTGTATTAAAATGCCACAGGTTATCACAGTGCAGGTCAGAGGTACCTTGTCATCGGCCCTGTCCTCTTGTTGAATGTAGGACACCAGAGAGTCCACCAGGCCTCGCATATCTCTCATCCTCTGTCTCGTCCTCTCGTTCACTGAGCTCAAGTTCCTGTTCCACACAAACACACACACACACACACACACACACACACACACACACACACACACACACACACACACACACACACACACACACACACACACACACACAAGGTAGAGACACTTAAACCCAGGCCAGGCTATCAGAGCATGACACAGTCAAGCTGTCGTCCTAAAATTCATCTTTTAGGTCAAACTTTATGAATCTCTCTTTAAGACCCTTCAGTAGCACCTTCATCACTTTGTGATAAAATAAGGTATTTTTTGGAGCACTTACATGTAATTCTATCTCTGTCAAGAAAACCCAGAGACTCAGACAGTTACAAGGTGTAAGCTGTATGCATCACCGTAGCAACAGATATCGTCGTGCGTGTTTTGTGTTTGCCCGAGGCTTATTGAAAGACGCTGGGACACGGGGTCCTGTTGGTCTTGAGCTCTGAGGTATATGACACATGCGCTGCGTAACTGGAGCTGCGGTCGTGCGTTGCTATTGGCTCAATTTCAATGAGTGCAGATCAGATTTTACTGCGCCATTCAGAAGGTGTGTCTGTCTGAATGCAGCGTTAACCGCTGGCAGGCTAGGGTTAATGGGTTTAGGGTTAAATGATGATCAAGAATGATGGTAAAATGTTTTTCAGTCATCAAATTGCTTCAGTATGTTTTCCAGAGTCACAGAAGTGAGTAAAAGCAATTGGAGCATTTGACTGCATTTTGACGACTATAAAACCTTTTACCATCATTTAAAACACTGACTCTGTTTACAGACAGCCGTGCAGACTCAGATTAACTGCTGGTGCGAACACAGCCTCCCTCTTTCATTCCTTCAACCACCTTCTAGACAAGGTCAGCATATCCAAAAAAAACCTGATGATATCCAAGTCTTTCATAATGTTTAAAAGTACGTGTGGTTTTCCATCCGACCAGAAATGTGGGCTTTTCTTTTGGGCAATGCATCTCTGCAAACTGTCGGCTAGGGGGTTTGTGTGCAACGCACAGAGCTGACCGTAAACAAGAGAGGCTGTGTGTCGCAAACTGCCGTAAAAAAACGACAACTGAGACGCATACTACGAATGTGCTGTACACATGTCCAAATAATGCTCCTAAAACCTGAATAATATTAGCATATCACCATGTCTAAATCACAAAATGCTCCATTCGGGATAAGGCCTAATTCAGAATATCCAAATGGAATATGCTGTTTACATTACTCATATTGAATTCTGAATATTGTCATATTTGGAATAATAGTGGAATATTAATGTGCATATAAACACAGTCATTGTTGATCATCATTCCCGCCGACATGCTGGCGTTTTGTTTCCAATAGAAGCAACCAAGTACTGCCTCTATTCCTAACTCTGGTTTGTGCCTCTGTCTGACTTTATCCATAGCAAGGGCAGATAAGATTCATGGGTACTGTAGTATTTGGTGCCATTCAGCAGACCAAATTGAGGGAAACAACGTAGAGGAACATTAGAACACTGGTTTTGGAGTATGAGTGTTAGGATCCTGATGCACAAAGCCAACGGTCGGCCGTCGGAAAGTTTGGGGCTGTCGGACAGTTTGGGGCTGTCGGACGGTTTGGGGCCGTCGGTCAGCGTCTGTCGGTTTAGTTTTTTCGGTGTGTCCCGCACTGTCGGCTCTACAGTAGTCTGCCCGTGTTGGAGATTTTTTGGCCGATTCAGCATGTTGAATCATTTGAAAGAAGTGAGGAAAACAAGCCGAGTAAAGTCAAGAGGAAAAACAAAGAAGGGTCTTCTCATTTTTCTTTATCTCATCTGATCGTTCCAACACACGGATATTTTCACAACGGCATGGCCATCTGGAATGAAGCTGAGTGAGAGTGGTGTGAAAATGGTCGGCAAACACCGCTTTGTTTCATGTACGTTTCATAACAGCAGCTTGTATATCTGCCGTCCTCTGTCTTTTGGTTTCTCTTTTTGAATGAGGAATACAGACTACCGCGACCTGCTGGTGTGGTGAGTCATTTCTTCTCAACTGGCGTCCTTCATCGCCGCGAGTTCTTTGATGTCAGGTTGGTGTGTCTGGGCCTTAGCTCTTTAATCCATGCTAGCAGTAGGTCTCTAGACGTGGCAATGCCAGTTGGTCAACCGGTCAGTTTGTCCACCACTTTGGTCCAGACTGAAATATCTCAACAAATATTGGACGGATTGCCATTTAATATTGTACCGGCACTAGTATCCCAAGAGGATGCTGATCCTCTGACTTTGCCTGTTGTGCCACCAGCAGGTTGTTGTTTTTGGTTCAGAGTGAAATCTCTCCATAACTATTGGATGGATCGCCATGAAATTTGGTACAGATGTTCACATCCCCCTCAGGATGAACTGTAATAACTTCAGAGATCCTCTGACTTTTCATCTAATGCCATCATGACTTCAAAACTTTGATTTCTCCAATACCTGGTTGATGACAAATAACAGCAAAACATGACTTTCCCATCAGCCTCCGCTCTACTTTGTGTATCGTGCTAACTAGCAAATGTGGCAGATTCAAACTTTGTGTTGCATCTAAACCAGTGTTATGGTTTGAGCAGGCTGCTCTTCCGTGGAGTCACCTGAGGCAGCCGCTGGTGTTGTAGAAGATGTCTCTCTGAGAGGGGCTCAGCGGGACGCTGCTGCACAGAGGAACCAGAACTTTCTCCGTCAGCTCTGACAGAGCTTCTTTGGACAGCTTCTCCTTCAGGTTGTCTCTGGAGGACAGATTCCACAGGACACCTGCAGACACAAGCAGACAGGTCTTTATTCTGTTGTTGCACTAACTGAGTATTTCACACCAGATGTTTAGGCTTCACTTTTAGGGAGCTGTCATGTCGTCCATCATTATTACAGTCTGTGGTTCAAACCAGTCTGAAAGCAAAGACCATCACTACCTGTGATGGTCTTTCGAAGCTCCTCGTCAGGTTCGCTCAGGATGCTGACGAGCTGCATCACTCCACCGGCGTTGATGAGCGCCACCTTGTTGTCAGCATTCTCGTAGATGAGGTTCCGCGTGGCGCCGGTGGCGTAACGCTGCACTTCCTGGTTGTCACTGGAGAAAAGCTGAACTAGAGCTGGAACGCCATGCAGAGCTCGGACCTGAGAGAGAGAGAGAGAGGATCAGGATCACCATAAATACACATGCTGGTGACGGACACATGGCAGACTAGGGATGCACCGATACGGGCCGATGCTGACTCAAAAAGCTGGATCGGATATCGGTGACAATAGGGCCAATCTATTCAATTCCATTCTATGTTTATATACTATATACGTTAAATTACGTTAATTTTTCTTTAGTATTTAATTCAGTTTTGACCAATTTGTTGCTGCATAAAAAAGGTTTACACTTGAATTGTAATTCTTGTTAATTTTGAAGAGTTTTTTACCAAGTTGCTGGTGTACGATTTATTATTTTAATAATACATAAAAGTCGGATCTGTGCATCCCTATGGCAGACTAAATGACAAAAACCAATGGACAGTAAGTATAAGAGAAATATGACCAAACAAGTGCAAAGCACATTACCTGGTTTTTGGCATCGTTGCTATGGTAACACTGGTGTTGTATGTATGCAGCTCCCAGAACTTGCAAGCCAGCATCTGACTCAGACAGATATCTGACGGCTGTAGCCATGTCCAGACCCTGCAGACTACACACACACACACACACACACACACACACACACACACACACACACACACACACACACACACACACACACACACACACACACACACACACACAGCTGTATATTAACAGTGCTATGACAAGCAGTGTACGGTGAGACTGCAACGGACATTACGCCAACAACAAATTTGTCATTTTTGTCAATGATTAATCTGTTGATTATTTTATCAATTAATCATTTTGTCCATAAAAAAAAAAAAAAAATAGAAAAATATGTGTCTGAAAATGTCTGTCACACTTTGAGTTGCATAGTAATAATGACGTCACACTACTTCCGCCTTTCGCCACTTCAGTCTTAAGGCGTTTACACACCAGGGGCGTGACGGATAAACAACACGAAAATGCGAAATATTCGCCTGCAAATATTATACGTCTTGGGCTTTTAATGTGAAAGGTAAGAAAAGAAGGAGTGGATCTGGTCTATGATCTGTGATCTGGCTTATTTTTGTCTCTTCATATATCTGACAGAGCTACAAATGACCCAAGCCAGAGGTGGCCCAGATGTTTGACCGAGGTAAATGAATGAATGATATGTCTCACTCTTCCAGTGGGTCGTTGCTGGGTATGGACGCTCCATCCAAGATATCCACTCCTTTGCCGACACTCCTCACGCTGCGGACGGAGGCGGCCCGTTGAAGGGTCGATTGGTACTGCCCTGTCCCCATGACCTGGTTGGCCCTGGACACATGCTGCTGCCACTGCGTCCCCCAGCCGTCCCCGGCCATGGGCACCCCCCTGCCGGTCCCCACCCAGCCCTCCTGACCAAAGGCGCCGCTCTGCTGCTGCTGCTGCTGCTGCTGCTGCTGCTGCTGCTGCTGCTGCCCCAGCTGCTGGTAGTGCTGCTGCTGTCGGTTGGTGATCCGGCTGATGGTGCGGTGAGATGGGCCTTTGTAGGTGTACTGACACGGCAGCGCCTCCTCCTGCCAGTATCCTCTGCCGTCCTGGGCCAGTGTCCCGCTGAGGCTGCGCCGCAGGGTGCCAGGGGGAGGCACAGCGACCGCCGGGTAGGAGGCGTTCTCCGGAGGAACCAACACAGTGAGAGCCTCCTGGTCTGCTTGGCACAGCGACTTGGAGCGTCTGCTTCTGCTGTGTGACTGCTGGGAGGACTGGACGCTGCACTGGACCGTGCTGGTTGCTTTACGGTTCACCCTGGAGCTGGTTTCCACAGCGGAGCGAGAGGAGAAACCAGAGGAGCGAAGGGGCGCTGTGGGCATCTGCAGGGTGGGTGGTGTGGGGAGAAATGAAAGGTTAGCAGACACACTGCAGCAGGGGAAGATAAATAACCCTTTTATTCTGAGTTTCTGATATGAAAAGGCTCATTTTCATTTAACTTCCTCAGTACTGAAAAAAGTAGAAGCTACAGTACATACAAAGAGAAAAAGTATCACTGGTATCTTCTTTTCTGAACAGTTTTACAAGAAACAGTGCTTGAGGCTCGTGATCAGGACGGCAAAAAGGAGGTGTAAGAGGTTTTGGTAACACTTCATTTTACAGGTCTGCAAATTTCATGGTAATTAGGTAATAATTAGCAAGTAATCCATTTGAAATTTCTTTGGAATTACTCCCAAATTACCCCAATATTTACCTAAAAATGTATCGAAAATTACTTTGTTTGGCTGTCTTGACTTGGTACTTGACTCTGGACTATTATTATTATTATTTTACATATATTATAAACATTATTTAATAATTATATTCCGCTATTTCCCAATAAGCCGTAATAAATAGCTGGTAATTTATTTAATACATTTCCAGGAAAAACATACAAAGTTAATTGATATGCTTTATTTCCATGTCTGCTGTTAAATAAATAATAATTAGCAAATAACTTCTTTGAATTTTTTTTTAAAAAAACTCCCTGAATCATGATATTAGCTACCAGGTTACATTTTTGTAATCAATAAGTCACACCATGGGGAGATTTGTGTCTGATCAGAAGTGTATTCTATTAGTTTTCCACCTCCGATGAAGAGCAGCCGCTCCTCAAGCCTAAGCGCCCTATTTTAACCATTATATGCTATTTTAGCGTATAATCATTAAATAATGTTTATAATAAAGTAAGTTTTGATAAATGTTGAGGTAAATATTGGGGTAATTTGGCAGTAATTGCAAAGAAATTTCAAATAGGTTACCTGCTATTTATCTAATTAATTTGACTCATCTACTCTGGCTCTTTATGCTTCGTAATGTTACTACTCCACTGCTCGTTTTAGTTGTTACTGCAAAACCTCACCTCAGTGAGCGACTTGCCGTAAATCCATTTAGTTTATAGTACGGAAGTTAGCGGTCACCATCCTGCTACGTTGATTTGAATGTCCGTTCTACTCCTACTCTATTTCTGTGGGTTCAACAGTTCTTCCTTCGACTCCTTCATTAAAGCCGGCTACTGTAAATTGCAGGAAGCTCAGCGCTGCCTCTGCATTGTTAAACTGGCCAGATAAAAGCAACAGACTCGCGTCCTGTTTATATTTTTCCTGTCTTTACATTGTTCGGAATTTGCTCAGCAGTGTTAGCCCATTAGACCCGAGAAGAAACAGTGTTATTCACAAACAATACTGGCTACAGTGCTTTCCAGTGTGAGTGTGTGAAAACTGTCTTTTTCTTTTAGATCTTTATATCGCTACTGTTCTAATTTATTACAACTTTGGTCATATTTTCATAGTTCTGGCTGGGTTTTGACATCTTGGAACGCACTGAAACGCACTGGTTGTAAACAAGCCGTCAGTCTATCCAGAGTATCTAAACCACTTTACTTGGAGGTAAAACTGAGAGTGAATACACCAGGAATGTTGCTGATAATCCCTCATTGCACAGGAAACCTACAGGAAACCTGCACTCACAATTCTGTATGTTAGGTCAAAGATTAATATTTACAACAGATGGTTAGTAATTTTACCATTTGTCTTTATTTTTCTCTCCCAACTCAACTCATAGCCACCACGCCACTAGGACACTGAGGTCATGTCAGATTAGTCTGACTCACAGGATGTAGACTGTGCGTAAAAGACTGTTATTGCTGGACTTTTTCAGATGGAATCCCCCCTCCTGTTACCGTTTTAGAAGGCTCACTGCATCCTGGACTTAGCGCTGCCCAAGAAGATTGTGATTGTGAATACAGAGAACTAGGGGTGGGGCAAAAAAAGTGATTTTTTTATAATTTTGAAATAGATTTTTTAATGCCAGAATCGATATATGAGCTACATTTGAGTCTAAACGTGTCATGTTCTGGCTATGCCAGAGCATTGAACTTTTTTCCTTTTGTTATTAGTTAAGAATGTCTCTTGTTATTATTTATGTTAATGTGATTTTGGATTTGGTTTCTTTTATATTATTTCAGTGTTTCCTGTTTTATTTTGTAATTCAATCCTCCTGTGTCTTGTCTGATTTTACTTCCTACCTTTAATTCAGCTTGATATTATTAAAGCTCGCTTTTATTTTAAACCTCATTTCTGCCTGTAACTGCGTTTGGGTTCCTCGGTAAATTACCATCACATGACAATACGGATGTAGAAGGAAGTTACCGCTTTTATTGTTGTAGTCTGAGTAACATGACGTCATATCCGTTCCAGTGAAAAACGGCGGAGAGTTCGCATGGATACGACCTGCACCCTCACATGTTCAGTCCAGCGTGGTAAACACTACACATCCAGTAAAGGATGGAAACACTTTGGGTTTCACTCATTGACAGGAAAAGCAGAGCTAGACATCACGGCTAAAGCTGCATGCTAACTCTGTCACGGACAGGAAACGTTATCGTATTGCAGTAACCTGCTGGTCAAAGCCGGCCGTCGCTCTCATCTCCGTGGTCAAATGAGCCGACGCTGATGAACTATTTATTCATAGATTAATATTTAATTTGTAAATTCTTTTCAGAATTCTTCTTTTTATTTTAATTCCCATTAAAATGTCAAATAATTAAATACTTTGTAATTTTGACAATTTATCATAGATTAATAAATTACATTTATTAATGCTTATTTTTATTGTACAATTAGTCATTAATCAATTAAATGCTTTATTACTATTTACCTGACTCCATATACTCAGACAGACAGGATGAGAAAAATGTTTTTTTTACATTAAAGCATGTAAACATGTTCTAGTAGAAACCCAAAATGCAAGTATTAACCTGAAAATGAGCCCTTTAAGCTGTGTTTTCTGTCTCTGACCTAAGCTACACTAAACTTATCCCCAAGGCGACAGTATTTCAGCACTGATCTGTACCGGACGGCTCTTTGAAACGTTTTCTTGCAGGTATCAGAGTATAATGCAGTACAGGCAGGCGGTACTCACAGCCATGACGCGGGTGGGTGTGTGTATCATGGATCTGGAACTGAAACCATGGGTGTGGGAAAAGCTCTTTGCCTCAGGAAAGCTGAAGTCTAAACAAAGAGAAGAAAGATAAAAAAATATATATATTATTGTTCTTGATAATTATGCCACTGTGTCAAAACAGATTTAATATTCATATTCAGAATGCCACCTCGTTGGTGAAAGTTGTTGAAGCTTAAACACAACGGGGGATTTAACAAACAGGGACAAAACATATATGCATACATAGGTATATATATATATAAATACTTCCATACATGCATACAGTGAGAATTACATTAACAAGACTTTACACAGACAGATACAGCAGGGAATAGAACTGTTGTTCATGTAAGCGTGGTGCATTTGTGTGTGTGTGTACAAGAGGAGATCGGTATTTAGGTTGTTGGTGTGAGTATGAGCACGGCTATGTGAGTGAGTGTGTGTGTATGTGTGTGTGTGTGTGTGTGTAGCGGATACAGATGTGTCTGCAGAACAAAACAAAAGGTGACATTTTAAGGGAAGGTATTCTTTAAGACACGTCGGCTTATCTATAAAACACCTGTGCTGGCGTTGAATCACTGATGCCCCTTTTCCACCAGCGGGAACCATTGTAATCAAGGATGCGTCATCAACGGAGGGCGTTGCTCAACGGGCACAACGGGAGTAAACAGTAGTAGCAAGACGGCAGATTGCACTGATTACTTGCAAGCTTTTGATCTGTTATTGCAGATGTTTGTTTTTATCCAAAAAAACAAGCCCGGACCAACTATCAATGATGAGAAGACGTAGAAGACTATCACGTGCAAGACTCCATCCTCTCTTTCCAAGCTGTAGAATATGACACGCCCACTGATGTCGGCACAGTTTGCACTTCAAGGTCAAAGATTTTAGGGTTCCGAACCAATTTAATTTTGGTCCAAATGCTCCAAACGGCTCAAAATTAGCGAGCCAGAACAGAACTTGTTCCATGTTGGTGGAAAAGGTGTTTGATAGTTCACCCCTGTCTCCTACAAAATTACGTTCTCATACAAGTAAACTCTCAATTACACTTCGAGGGAAACAAATTTTCTCTTGGATTTTTTTTTTTACTGTTTTTAACAATTTTAAACACGTGGTTAGTGTTGTAAATTAAAAACAAAAATGGTACAAAACTATGTGGTTAAATCTAGTAAAAACTAGATACAGATACAGTATGTAAATACAACACGCCGCCGGGTGACGTTATGAACCCAGACACAACGGCGTTTGGTTTTCTGACATATCTGGGACTTCCACGACATGTATAAAGCAGCAACCGTGGTTATTTCTGGAGGAAAGTGAGGCTAAAATTTGCTTTGCGCTTGGTGTGAATGCACGGTAAAACAATACGAAGCACAACATAACGTAACTTAAATGAACATAAACAATAGCACATGCACAACAACAGCGCTATGTAATGATACATTAAACCGCTGACACGCTCCCCAGAAAACGTAAACACAGAACTGTTCTCCGCCTTTTCATTTTGAAAGAGCAATGAGCCAATGAGGAAACCCCAACAGTCGGCCGACCAATCCTGTAACTTCATCACTCAGTGACAGACTTTTGCGTTTGTAGGACTGGCCCTCTGCGGTACAGCCAAAAACCATAATGGTTTGGCTTAAAATGACACACGTGTCAATTTCCACATCTTTACAAGAAACAACTTGGTTAGGTTTAGGCAACAAAACTACTTAGTTAGGTTCAAGAAAAGATCAACTTGGTTAGGTTTAGGAAAAGATCGTGGTTTGGGTTAAAATAACACCAAAATTGGCGTAACTTAAATATGGCTATTACGTGATAAATCAACGTTGTCTTCTGGTTTTACACACCATGCGAACGCCTGGATGAAAGTCTGGTGTTTTTTGAGCCACCTGTCAACCCCGACCTCCTCGTCATACTTCCTGGTTCACACTTCGATTACATACGAATTATTTCGTGGGATATATATGAATTACAGTGGATTACGTATCGTATGTATAGCTACAAACGGTATGAGAAAAGGCTGATTTGTGAAACGTCAAAAACAAATGTAATCCGCAACAAAATTCCCTCGGAACGTAATTCAGTTTGCAGTTTCGTTGTATGGGAGCGTAGTTTTTAGGAGACAGGGCTGGATAGTTAACACTTCATTTTACAGGTCTGCAAATTTCATGGTAATTAGGTGATGATTAGCAAGTAACCTATTTGATATTTCTTTGAAATTACTGCCAAATTACCCCAATATTTACCTCAAAATTCAGCAAAAATTACTTTCCATATCAAAGTCTTTGTATATAACAGTGTTTGGGCCGAACTACTGTAAAACAGATGGATTCACCTCACCTCACAGATGGGACTAATGTAGACACAGACATGAAGGGACTCTATATATATAGATTGCACTCTGTAACTACATGTATGAACACTCTCAGACTCCAGAGCACATTACATACTGTAAAACAAACACAGCGAGTTGAACACAGAGAGAGGAAAGGGGGAGCGTAGCCTGAGGTAAACGGCTTAGAGAAGAACAACACAAGCCCTCCAGTCCAGCAGGGCGGAAGGAAGGAGGGAGGGAGGAGATGCTGCTGCTGGGAGGGGACCTGGCCTGCATGCCTGAACATAAGCATCACCAGGTCAGGGGTCATATGCTCAAACACGACCACCATCACCACAATAAGGAGAGCACACACAGCATCTAGTTCTCTAAAGCCTCTTATTAACTAATGAGACAGTTTTTCAGCATCAATATTTGAAGGAATGCTCCACTGTTTTTAAACCTTATCTCCATCTCATTCAGCAGTTTGAGTAATTGTTAATACATGGTTTAAAGTCCGTCCATGCCGTCTCTGCTGCTGAAATAACAAATCAAGAGCACCAGACACCACAGCCAGGGGTAACAACCTATCTAAAATCACAGTCAAGTCAGAGCAGGAACAACTATGTGGTCATTTAAGGATGTGCAACATTGCTTTAGTAAAAGTCTAATAATTGTACAATGAAACTTTCCTTGCTGAAAAATCCAAAATCCCCCAAAAAAAGATAAATTGTGTTAGAAAAATATGGATTTCATTGGTAAAAATCATTGCCTGTATCGTGGTCGGACAACAACACGTCATTCAAACTCGTGCTGATGAAGCATAACACGAGCACTACACTGTGTATGTTTCTGAACTAGCTATCTCTGTTGGTCTTGATCCAGGAGAGTAGGAGAGTCTCCAGTAGTGGCAGATCTGTTAGAACTCCCTTTTTCCTTGATCCCACGACCTAGAAAATACCCAGACTGCTCTATCAGGGGTGTCTGGTGCCGTCTCCATTCTACCATAGATATGTCCTTTAACTCTTCACTGAAGCTCACTGTATGGTATCTTTCAAATAGTGAGAGACATACAACTAAGTCGTTAAAAGTAGGCTTTATATACAGCGCTCGAAGTACTCACCGGTACTTCTACATTTTATTCTTTTGGCGTACCGTGACTTTTTCTTGCACACCGGCACAACACAAGCTGCCGGTACTGGTTGTCTGGCAGATTCATAACGACGCCGCGCTTCATAAGCCCCGGGACACACTGGGAGTGTGTGCTATTTGTTTTATATTTTGTCCATGTTACTTTTATTTATTCATGTTAACAGGTTAGAGCGGCCACACTGCCCGCGTGAACAGTGTGGCTCGAGTGTGTGTCAGCGTCTCTTCTAGAGATTCGAGGTCTCACTTAATTTTTTGCCACAGCACAGCAAAGATAGACTGTGGAAATTACCTTTGGACAGTGTATTGACATCATACCAGCTACATTACCATGTTTATATCTGTAGAATATGTCACAGACATGGAAAAAAGTTAATATTCATTTTAACTGCGTTTCCATTTCAAAATAAAAGCCCACTAGCAGAATTGACAGAATTCCTTCATTTGTTAACACAAGGCTTTTATTCTGAAATATTTGCTGGACAGTGTTGTGGAAAATGAAAGAGGGTGCTATAATTTATTGATAAAAAAGGATATTTTTGAAAGATATTTTTGTAAAATAATTAATGAATTGATCGACTTAACTTTTTTGTTTATTTGTGAACAAATATAATTAATGAAACATTATTTAAAAGTTTCCTGAATCTGCTATTTTGATTTATAGAATATGATTTTACACAGCAAACATTTCCAGAAGAATTGAATGCTCAGACGAAGGCTGTGATAAATAATAAAAACATTATTCAGCTATAGTAAGTTATGTTTTTAGGCTTGTTGGGAGTTATCTGTAATAATAATGGACCAAAATTATGTAAAATTGCATATTTTTAAGTCAAAAATCTTCATATAGACCCCCAAACCCAATATCTCTTTGTATATTTTATTCAATGTAAAAATTCAGAATACGTCTCTGTATAATATGTAAGAGCATCCTGACTGGGACGCTGCTCCTAAAACCTGAATGAAGAGCTCACACACCTCGGCTCTGCATGTATACCTGCCTGTCTGTCTGGCTGCTGCTGATTCCAGCCTATAGGCATCCAATAATATATTATAGAGTGGTACTATAGGCTACAAATAACACAGAAAAATCACTTTAAGTAATAACACACCCCCTTAACCCTATAATGTCCTAGTTGGAATATTATTTGAGTATTATAGGCCTACTGTAGAAGATGTATAGCCCAAGTATATTAATATAGCAATAAAACCACAGCTGATTATGACTGACACAGTGCAACATGCTTTAAGAAATAATTCATAAATTGGAATAAATAGCAAGAGATTGCCGATACCAGCAGATACACACGCCAACATGAGAATAAGAGGAGTACTGGCACTTCGAGCACTGGTTCCATAGTTACTGTGTGTGAACGAAAACACTCACATTGCCATGAGAAACCCAGAATATGGGAGTATTACTATTCTGAAGTTTAAATATGTTTGTAATCAGCTCCTCCCTCAAACTTTTATGACTGTGATTAAGCCCAGATGAGACTATTTTCTCTTTGGCTTCTGCAAAACATTAAGTCTCTCGGTGATTTATGTATTTATTGCGTAGATGGAATGTGTGCAGCTCCTCTCATTCAGCCATTATTGGGTCACACTACCCAGCAAAGTCTTTCTCAACCCTATGTTTACTCAATCCAGCTTTGTCGCAATCTCGTCTTCTACTACAGCTCCAGTCCTTGTGCAAAAGTGTGGGATAAAACAAACAACACATTGAGAATCTTTGAGGTTAAATGTCTAAACGTTTTGCACTAAAAGAAGGTCATATGATCAGAATAGACATGCAACAGGGAACTTTTGTGGCCACACCAGCTTCTGGCTGTAGTTTTATAATTAGCGTACAGACAAGAGAGCGGTATTGACCCCAGTGGCAACCGGAATGAGTTTAGAAATGGGGGCGGGGGGCAGCTTTGGATGACATAATACAGTGTTTCCCACGGGACTTTGAGAGACTGTGGTGTGGTGCTCCCCCAGAAGAAAATTTTGAACATTTTAAAGTTAAATGCATCAATCTGGATCAAATTTGAGAACAAAATTATGAGGCTAGATCTCTGAAGAACTTAAATGCAAAAAGTCACACATCATAAGCATGGTAAACGAGACGGGGCGCCGGCATCGCCGCAGAGCAGAATCCTCGCACTGAGTGAGGACAGTCTGCCCCGTTTGACAGAGCTCGCACTGTAGAGCGAGAACTCAACGACCCCGGGCAGCGGCGAGGTCCGGGGCGAGGGGTGCTGTAAAACTCAAAGTCGGGCCTTTCCAAGCAGACCTTGGCCGCGGCGCACCGGACGATGTGCCCCCCGAGGACCAGCCCCACCAGTCGAGAAGTGTAAAAATATTTTCGGTCCATTATGAAACTGTAGCGGGCTGAATGTCAGATCACTTTGATTTAATTTGAATTAGGCTACACAATGGTTGATAATGATTGGATAAAGATCCACACTCTGCTGCTCGCTTAAAATGTTCTCAGAGGTAGATTTTGGTGGATTGTTTTTTAACAGAATGACGGAAGGTTTACGAGCAGGCCGCCACGTTGTTTCCTGTTTGAAACGGCGAGCTGAGAAACCAGGGACCAATCAGGTAGATTCAACGAGATGGCACGTCACCGCTTGAACGGCCAGTTGAGTGGAGCATCAAGGGACATGTACCACTGGATTTAACATTATAGACACGACCACTGACTATTTGTATAACAATTAAGCTACAAATTCAGACTGACCGTACACGGTCCAGACATATACTCGGTTTTGACCAAGTCAGTTGTGGATCAGGATGTTTTCACAACCTTTCAAACTAGTTTTTATTACCTCAGGTTGTGAAATAGAATCTCCTGAGATGTTTTCCACTATCACTTGGACACGGTTAAGAAAAATCAAGGTTAAAAGACAGGGCTCTATCCAGCATGCTTTATTTCAGGTCTCAGGACAATAAAAATCTATAAATCTAGGGCCAGAAGTGCTTTAACGGAGGGAAAACTTTAGATCAAAGTATATCTAATTTTCTCTGATGTCGAGCCCTGCAGTTTTATGGCCCAGTGAAGATATGAGACAATGACAGCAGGCCTGACCCCGTGGCTGAAGTACAGACCAGTCTAAAATAGGCTCTGATAACACGCTGTGAAAAAGAGATTGGAAAGGAATGTTCCACACACAAGGTGGTCGATGAGCTTAAGGAGGGGCGTTGAACCAGAACATCAGCTTACTTTCAGCATTTCTCTTTCAACATTTTTATTACAAGTTAAGGTCTGGAGTTGACGAGCATCTCTTGTGACTGCGTTCGTTTCCGTCTGCAATATTTTGTTCCGCTGGCCCTCTCCATCTGTTTCCTTTGTTTTCATTTTTACTGAGGCTGGACTGCATCCAGAGTATGTTGAATTCAGACCACAATGTGTGAACTTCACCCGATTTTGCCAAACCTCTTCAGCTCATTCGGTTCCATTCAACTTCCAAATGTCACACAAAACAAATTCCAAACTTAGGTCACACCAGGTGATGCACTGACATTCATCTCCCGACAGAAATTTACTTATTTAGGTTATGTGAAAATAAGAGCCACTTCATCATACACTTAAAGGGACTGTTTGTAATAATGAGAAATTGCTTGTTAACAGCGACACCTGTGGTCGTTAAGTCAACGAAAGTCAGCGTCATGTTGCTCGCGCTTGTGCTCGCTCTACATAGACATGAACGAGCATCGGTCAACACAGTGAGGCGAATATCACTCTACATTTCAGCTGCTTGGCAGTAATGTTAGCTGACCAGACGAAGGTCTCTCCATGAATCACTGCTGATCCTAGTGTTGGCTTTTCCTGCCTCAGCCTCCCGACCGCGGCCGGAGGGAACAGGGGAGACACCGGAGTTTTGGTCGGAGGCGATAACGTTTCTCTCTGCGGAGCCCCGTCACTTCACAAGACACGGGAAACCTCTGTTGGTCTGGAGGAGCTGCAGCAGTTATTTCTGCACAAACGTCCACTGTACATTCACTAGATATTCTCAGAGCTAAACTAACTCTTCCGCAGTGTGTAGTGTGCGCGCAGGCACGTGAGAGTGGAGAGAAAGAGCGAGAACGAGCACGGTGTGTGAGTGAAGGCAAGCATGCAGAGGTGCAGAGTACAGCAGAGACTCCGGCCCTGGAGACCAAAGCTACGGTCTCCCCCACATCCTCCGACCCCGGCCAACACTGTTTAACAGACATGGTGCTTCCATGAAGTTTGTGTTGGAGTCTGAGTCTGAACAGCGTAGCCACACACGAGCGCGCATGAGACACCGACCCGCAATGATTTATATGTGTAAGAAGTTACAAACAGTCTCTTTAATTAAGTCCATATTATAGTTAACTCCGTGTGGGAAGTTATAAATAGTGAATCATATAAAATTGTGTAATTTTCTGGTTTTGCATCGGTGCAAAGGAGTTGTTGCCCCACACATTTTTTCCATCTAAAACTGTGTATGTCTAATGGGAATTTCTATAGAAATGGGATCTGCGTGTGGCTTGGAGATTTAGTCATTTTACTAGTGAAAGAAGATACCACACAAGCGTTACATGCAGCTTTCAAACAACTTCCCGACTCCCTGCTGGGTCAAACTGAGGTGGGCTGTCTTATCAGGACAGGAGAAGGAGAAGCAGTGAGGAGGATGGATTTTCTCCTTCCTCTCCCACTAATGCGAGGTCACGACCTGCGATGAGACAGATGTGGATCATCTCAACTTCCCAGGATGACAGGACACTATTATACTTGTGCATAGTATTTCATTTTTGTGAAGAGTTATATCACAACCATCCAGATGGGAAACTGTGATGTCATAATTAAACTTTCCATAAAGAGGGAAAAAAACAGGAAATGACCAGGATGTCACCCACGCATAGTTTGGTCCTCATGGTGCACAAACACCAATCTGTGTAGCAGGCGAACTATACACCAGAATAAACCACTATTCTCTTCTTTTAATAGTTTGAATTAATGGCTTTTTAAATCAATGAGTGGCTAAAGTCCGAGCCTGTTCGCAGGAAAAGGCGTATAAATGCCACGATAATACGCAAGGTGTTTATGACTACGCCTTCCTTGATTTCCATGTGTCATTTGTACACCATGTATCCTGTAATGACTGCAATGTAAATGCATCCACGTATAAAGAGTGGTAAGAGTTTTGTGACGTAGTATAAAAAGCGAGAAAGACCACGTATGGTGTGTGGGTAGGAAGGTGGATGGGCCCAAAAAACACCAGACTTTTGACCAGGAGATCCGTGTTGTTGACCGGTGTTTTGTTTTGTAAGTTATGTTAGTTACGTTAGTGTTTTCCGTAGTTGTATCCGTACTTAGTTTACTTACTTAAGCCCAACCATGATGTTTTCCCTTACCCTAAGTAAGTGGTTTCCTTGCCTAAATTTAACTGCGGACGTTTGCGTGGCGTACAAATGACACATCAAAACGCTAAAATGCGTACTCATGACATGCTGAATGTCTGTGTAATGTCGTGGTATTTATTTGCCTTCCCGTAAGACCGGGTTGAAAGTCCTGTGACATCAATCCTCTGAACAGCCTCAGGATGATCTGGACCACAATGACAAGCATCTGCGTGTTTAGCTTTAACACAGGGATGCTACAGCTCTCTTATCGTGTCCCTGCCATGATGTGTCACAGCTATTATCAGAGCAAAAGTTCACCCGACAACACACAGTGCTCTATTTAGTGGATCATTGAGTCAAGTGACCGTAAGACAAAAAGTAATGAGGAATTTCATCATTTCAAAATTCCACATCATCCTGGGATTGTACTTGACTGTATGAATAATAGTGTTGTAACGGTGCGTTCATTCCAGACCGTTTGGTACATGACATTTGATTTTGGTACGCAACTTTTCTTTGGGTTCTGTGAAACCTATGAAGAAAATGATTACTGTTCAATTAGCTTGATTTTGCACAATTAAGACTACATCTTAGAAAGTTCAGGAGATACAATTCTTAAAAAAGAACGGTCAAAAGTCAAAGCAACGGATCAAAGAACGTATATTGCCAGGAAGTGAAAGTCAATTGTTCATTCCATTGCAACATTACCCCCCAGTTTGGACTGAAAGGGACTACCGGACGCCAGTAAAACGTCCGCCTACAAAGTGCCGTACAAAAGTAAAACTAAACTATTTCTATTCTGTTGTCCAATCTACCGAAATGGCCTGTGTTGAACAATAACATTTTATAAATATAATAAGTGCTTTCAGTCCAAAATGGCGGCAACGGCTGTTGTCAAAAAAGGCAGGAGTTTCGTCTCTTTGCTTCTATACTCTTTGGAAGTATTATGTTTCCCATAATGCAACTGGATAGCATCCTTCATTAGACCCTCCGTGCCTCCTAAATGCCCACTTCTGTCACACTTTCTTCAGCCTCCAGTTTGTAACGCAGGTTTTCTGTCAAACATTTCACGACCAAGCTGAGATGACCTAAGGTTGTTTGTTTGAACTTTGGAAAACTGAGAGCTCGTAGTCTTTTTGTAAGAACAATGGAGCATTAGCCTACTGACTTATTGACTTGCTCTGTTGCTGGCCAGGTGCCAACATTTCAGTGGCTTATGTTTTACAGTCAGAATGAGTAACTACTGAATTCTGATGGTCACATTTACCAAAAACAGACCGAACCATAACCCCAAAAGACTTCCGCCTCTTCAGCTAAACCCAGAAGCCCCCTTCTGTGTTCAGATGGTGTACGGTTACATTAGGAGAGTATGGAGATATGGTTACCACTCAGATTACAGTTTACAGAAAAAAGAAAAAAGGGCACACACACTGGCTTTAAACTGATACCTGCCGGCTGCTGTTCCATCTTCAACTTGAACAGGAAGTCGTGAGTTTAATGTTTAATGAGCTGCTTGGTGAATGAATGTCAAACTTAACAAGCAGCAGACCCCGAAGAAAAGATGTTAAGCCGCGTTTCATGACATCTTTGAGATGTTAATGGTGAGGATAAATAGTAACTGCACCATAAAAAGGGCACGAATGTAAGCATTAAAATAATAGTAGCTGCTCAGAGACGGCAGACTCCAGATCAGCTCTGACTGCTTGTTTTCCTCCTGTCTGCGACATCTTGCAGATGCCGTTAGGAGCACCGGAGGACACAGAGGCGCATGATTTTTTTCAGATTACCTGTCATATGCACTACTGTCTGGATATAGTGACCGTTGCCAACCCTCCAGATTTTCCCAGGAGACTCCCGTTTTTCATCACCCTCTCCTGGTTTTTCCTCCCCGGGGTCACACTTCTGCCGTATTTCTCCCGATTCATGACAAACGTTTAAACCTTTTTTCCTTTTTGTTACCCCGACCTGTTTCTGGCGCTGTACAGCGTGTATAATCCCTACTGTTTCCACCCAGACGACAATAGAGCCACACCTATGTCGTTTCCTGGTAGAGAAGATGCTCTCGACACAACGCACATCACAGTGTGCAAGCCGTTGGAAATAATGGTACGTGATGGCGTTTTTTACGCTTGATGGGCTGTCACTAGACACAAGGCTCTCCCCACCTGACGAGAAAAACTCTTTCCCTCCATGGGCTGCTGCTCCCAGCTTTCAAACCGGAAACAACATGGTGGCTCGTTTGGAAACTTATTTCACAAAAATAGTTCACCAAAATGTGTTTCTGAAAACATTTGAGGCGATACATAAGCCATCTATTTGTCATAATTTGTCTTTATTTTAGATCAACAACGTTTAGTTTAAAAGCTTCTAGGGAGTTTCCAGAGGCGGCGAGTCGCATCAGACGCTTGTCATTTGTATAAAGTAGCCTACACCTCAACTTTATGCAAATAAGGAGCGGTCGTCGTGACGCTCCGTCTCGTAAAACGCACCGCCACGCTACCAGAATGCATTGCACGGCTTGCTTACATAGACAATAAATGGGAAGCGTGGACAGGACTGAGCCTGTGGTCACGTACCATAACAGGTTTCAGAGCGCATATGTGGTGGCATGAGAGAGAAATGGAGAGTGAAAGAGAAAGAAACACTCAAGCAGGAACAAAAATAAATAAAAACAGATAAATATTAGTTTATGCCAGAGATTCACACGCCAAGTTCACACCAGCGGGGATGAATTATTCAGTTTTCTTTCCTGAGAATCGAAAGTAAAATTAAAAGCAGGCCTATTTAACAAAACACTGCTGTTGCAGTGTACTCAATATTTTGTTATTTTCAGTATTTAAAAGTCTCTAGAACAGGGGTTAGCAACCTTTACTATCAAAAGAGCCATTTTAGGCAAAAAAAAAAATAAAAATCTGTCTGGAGCCGCAAAACATTTGAGCATTGTGATGAAGGTAACACAGTTTATAGTCTAAGTATATAGTATATAAGTCTAATGCAGTGAGGGCCAAAGAGACAATGTACTATGGAGTATTAGGGCCACATTGAGGGAAAGAAAATCTGAGATTTCCAGAATAAAGTCATAACTTTACGAGAAAAAAAGTCATAATATTACGAGAATACAGTCATAACTTTACGAGAAAAAAGTCGTAATATTACAAGAATAAAGTCACAACTTTACAAGAAAAAAAGTCGTAATATTACGAGAATAAAGTCATAACTCTACGAGAAAAAAGTCGTAATATTACAAGAATAAAGTCATAACTTTACAAGAAAAAAGTCATAATATTACGAGAATAAAGACGTAATATTACGAGAAAAAGTCGTAATATTACGAGAATAAAGTCATAAGTTTACAAGAAAAAAAGAAAATAACACGTAAAATTACTACTTTATAATATTATGACTTTATTCTCAAAATCTTAGATTTTTTTATTTTTCCTCAATGTGGCCCTAATACTCGTACCGTCGTACCACAGACCTACAAAAAATTAGAGATAAAAATGAAAATGTAAACAAAGAACAGTTTTTCATTTCCATTTTTAAAAATCCACAGGGAGCCACTGGAGAGGGGGTAAAGATGTGGCTCCGGAGCCGCAGGTTGCTGACCTCTGCTCTAGAACTACCAAATCCTCCCTTTTTTTTTTTTAAAAGGTCTCAAGGTTGGCAAATTTGCCTACTGCAGCTTTACCTGTTTGCTTACACTTTCACCACAACAACTTGATTAAATAATAATATGTCACTATTACAACTTGTTTCACTGCACAAGTGGTCCAAACAAAATGAATTAATGCATCTTTAAGCCTTCATCCAGTAAGAGACACACTTTAGACAAACTTTACATCACCTTCTACCTGCTTTTTAACTTCTTATCAGTGTGTTTTACTGCTGACCCTGCACATGTTATTGCCTAATATTGATTGATTCAGTCTGGCAGTAGCAGCAGAGCTTCAACCTGCACTTTACTGACTGGAAACCAGCATGCATCCTCCTCTCTGAGCAGCTGGAGAACAAACCTCTCTGAGCAGCTGGAGCTCATCTGCAGCTCCAGGTTTTGCAGCTGTGTGTGTCTCACCTGTTGCTCCGTTCAGAGAGTCGTCCAGTCTGGGTAAAGAGGAGGACTTCTTCTCAGCCAGACGCATCCGGACCTGCTCCCGGACCCTGCGGGCTTTAGACACCGGGTCCGGACACGCACCGTCCGAGGGGACCACATAGGCGGTGCAGGACGAGATGTTGGGCTGCAGGGCGGACAGAAAGCAGCTCTCTGCCGCAGAGACGCTCATCATCATCACAGTGAGATAAAACACAGCTTCAGCAGGTAAAGAGAGAGGAGAAGTTATCCAGGCTACAGGAGGAGGAGAGGACAGGAGGTCTGATGTCTCTGAAGGTCCGAGACGAAATGGAGACCCGGTCGGTCAGCAGACTGACTGGAGGCGGGTCCTGCAGGACTGGGGGGGGGGCAAACCAACAAGATCCAACTAGTGACGTCACAACACACATGTCTCCAACTAATGACGTCAGGAACTAATTAACAACAGCAAACTATTTAATTTATTTTATTTTTATGTTTTTGTTTTTATTTATCCCTTTATTTCCGTTATGTGTTGATTTAATTGTTCCTTATATTGTTTACAAATTGAAAATAAAGTTTATTTAAAAAAATAAAGATTTTTTTTGTTTGTTTTTATTTATCCCTTTATTTCCTTTATATGTTTGATTTAATTGTTCTTTGTATTGTTTACTAATTTAAAATTAGTAAACAGTTTATTGAAAAAAAGAAAGAAGATAAATATAACATTTTCATGTTTTATTTTTATGTTTGTTTGTATTTATTTATCCCTTTATTTCCTTTATATGTATCATTTACCTATGTGTTGTTTTAATTGTTCCTTACATTGTTTACAAATTTAAAATAAAGTTTATTGAGAAAAAAAGAAAGAAAACATAAATAAAAATATTTTATTTGTATATTTATTTGTTTTTATTTATCCCTTTATATGTATTGTTTACCTATGTGTTGATTTTATTGTACTTTGTATTGTTTACAAATTTTAAATAAAGTTTATTGAAAAAAAAATATTTTATTTGTATATTTATTTGTTTTTATTTATCACTTTATTTCCTTTACATGTATTGTTTACCTATGTGTCGATTTAATTGTTCTTTGTATTGTTAACAAATTTAAAATAAAGTTTATTGAGAAATAAAAAGGCCTATTTATGAATGACACTGCCCGGATTATGTTTTCAATTAGCATACTGGGGAAATGTTGTTAATTGCCATCATGGCAAGTTGCAACAGGGCCGGCTCTTTAGCCCTTTTGGTGCCCTAGGTGAAATTCGGATTTGGAGCCCCCCCTGCTCTATAGGGTCAGGGGTCAACCCCCCAGAACCATAAGTCTATAGCCTTGTAAACCGCAACACAGCAGAGTTGCCAAGTCTGCTTATTATAAGCGACTTTGGGCTTGTTTCTATCAACCTGGTTGCTTGTTTCTGTCGCAAGATCTGGCACACTGGTAAATTATTTACTTTCATAAATAACTGTATTTATTATAGTATAACTGGCTATTTATTGTTTATAACTTGTGTGCCTACACAGGTGGATGGAAAGTCAGTGTGTCTATGTATAAAGTTACTGGTAAAGTCACTAATTAGCTGACGTCACAGTGACGAGGCTGTAACAGAAGTACATGATGGGTGGCCGATAGGCAGGACTGGAGTGATGTCCTGCGTACATTCACCTGTCTAGCCTATCAGTGAGCCTGAGGCTGACAGATGAGAGTGATTGTGGTCTACTTCTACTGCAGTTAGAGCTACTGAAGAGCTTATGTGTATAATATGTGACTTTAGTGACTCCCAGTGGTATAATCAACAAATACACTGCAGCAAACAATGCAATGATGTTGACATAAATTGTAGTTGTGTTGATTTAGTCAGACGTAGGCGTTTCAGTGTGTGTAGAAATATATATGAACAGCCTAAAACATAAGTGTGGATACAGTCTATGCCAGTGTGGATGCACAATTTTCTGTACAAATACTTTAATAAGCTTAAAAGGGAGGGATCTTCTCTACACCTCTCCTACGACCGTCTTTATTTCCCTATTTGTTTTTATTTAATTTTTTTTATTTAAATTCCATTATCTGATTTCATATAATTTATTTTATTATTTATTTTTTCTAGTTATTTACTTTTGGGGTGTTCCTTTTTCTGTTTTTATTTCATGACAAGGACAATGAGTTACGTTCTACATTTGATAAGAAGCCTTTTGCCGTGTCTACAAAGAAAACAATATAATTATTTGAAAGAGGAGCCTCCATGGCAACTATCCAATAGCTGTCGAGACATTTCAGTCTGGACCGAGTGACAGACCAACATTACCATCCATAGAGCCGAGCTGCTAGCACAGATCAGTGTGGACATTTAAGCCTGATGCTGGAGCAAGAGGAAACATCTAATGTCTGAGCAGTGAGTAAATTCAGTGGTACTCCTGTAAATTCACTTGAATCTTCAATGATGTCAGACGAACATGACTAAAAGTTACGCTCAATGTAGCTAAATTTATCCGTCTTCATATATGAGTAAACCCTGATATCGTATCACATGTGTGTATGTTGTGTAAGATCTTGGAAATACGATGACTGGAGCCATCAGGAGGGACAGGGTGGAGCTCAGCTGAAGAGACGTTTCAGAAAAACTACAACGTGATGTCATCTCAAAAGTTCCCCCGCCTCAAAAGGTCACTGAGGTGAAGCACAACGTAAATACAAGCTGTTGAAAAGCAGTTTTCCTTGTACACAAATACTACGAGTGAAGTCTGGCTGGTATTCCCGTCTGGCTCCAACTCATTATTGTCCTTTTAGCAACATTTCAAAGGAGAGTAATGATGGTATTGCGAAATGAGCACAGTTTTCTTGTTGATGGGGCGGTTGTTTAAGGGCCCAGGAATGTGGAAATAACCTCATCACCTAAAGCTAGCATGGGAATTGTTGGGGGAGGTCTGAAGTCTGAGTAATAAATCAGGAGCAGAGAGGCTCAGGGAGGGTATCCTGCAGCCGGCCTCACAAACAATCGTGCAAGTACTGAGACCCTGAGGCTTCTACACGAGCCTACAGAGAAACCACTGACTCTGAGTCTGGGTGTGGATGTAATGAGGAGTACGTCTGACAGCACATGCAGACGCTCGCTTACACTCAGAGGTCACGACCTCCTATTTTTATTTACATAAACCCAGGAAGATGTGCCGCTAACTTTGTTCTTATTTAGTTAACTTAAAAGCTACTCATAAATGTAAAGTTAATTCATTCCATATGAATTTTCTCTGACAGGATCATTTTTCAGTTTTGCTGGTTAATTACAGGCTATTCAGGCTGGATGTTAATTATCAGTATCCCACAAATTACAGCTTTAATATATGGCTGTGCTCTTATGTTGTTTACTTGTTGTGTGTTCAAAGAAAGTTTGGAGTATTTCTGAGCAAACATTAGCCAAATGTAGGGATTTTCTTTCTGGCAATATCTTCATTCATTTTTCAAATTATTTTTTATCCTTGCCTAGTATAAAATCTGAATTTCAAAGGCAATATCACCATTAAAACCACGATCCGATAGACAATGATGCAACTGAATGTATTCTACTACAATCTGACTACAACTGTAACTATACATTTGATGAAAATACACTAAAATACAACATTTCTGATACATTTTATAAAGATATACTCAGGCGCTCTCCATGTTTTGGTCATGTTTATTGACTATTTACTGGGAGTTTTACTTCAAAACCTTTTTCCTGGTCACACCTGATACACAGGTCTAGGATAGCGCTTTTATAGGGCTACTAATTTGTGTATTTGGTTGTCTGGTTGCACTCTTTGTAGGTTGCGATAGCCTGTTTATCTAACATTTGATCTTGGTTACTTGATGCAGATATGAAGCTTTGTATGCTCATCATGTGTTTTCTATCGCACATGTCATGGTTTTAGAGTTTTACACGGTTTTCTGGCATTGTTATAATTTGGGCTGGGTTTTTTTTATTGAATTGGGGGGTTTTTAAGTTGTGATTGGGCTGGAAACTGTCTGATCTGGCAACACTGCTCCTATTCGATTTAAACATTGCTCTCTTGTTTTCACCGCTCTGTCATTGGGATCTCGGATGCTGGAATCCAGAGCATCCGAGACTAATAGAGTCAGCGATTAATCACAAACTGGCAGTGAGTAATTATTATGTGATAAACTAGCAGCATACAGAGTGAGGGGGAGGGACGGTGTGAAACAGGGTTTATACTGGTCCACTGAAACACCAACCGAGAGAGCCAACAATGAGCGAACTAAACAATAAAGTTATGGGCTGTAAAACCAAAACAATGATTCAGGTGATAAACCTCTGAGGGTTCATCACTACGGGCAACTCCTTTACACAAAGTCACTTGATCCATTGTTAATATGAGAATATTGATTTAATATAGCATGCTAGCTCGGCTATCAGAGATACTGAAGTAGCAGAATTTTCTTGAGGGACAAAACAACAGTTTGGTAACTTTTGTCCTGATAGATTGCCAGAGTGAAACATGATTATGATGATGTTAACCCTCTGAGACCCGCGATCCCGACTGACTTTACCGTCTTTCAGAGGCTCTAGCAGGTTCAGTTTTAGGGCTAGAGTGAAGCTACAGATATCATATGAAACTACAAAACCCAAGGAATACACTGGTACCAACTGTGTCATACTATCTGTCGGCAAGGAGGCTAAATAACGCTCCAAAGTTGGGCTAAATTTTAGCGAGGACAAACTGGCATGGCCATTTTCAAAGGGATCCCTTGACCTCTGACCTCAAGATATGTGAATGAAAATGGGTTCTATGGGTACCCACGAGTCTCCCCTTTACAGACATGCCCACTTTATGATAATCACATGCAGTTTTTTTCATGCAGTATACAAATGTGTTATTTTTGCCTGTTCTAAAAATGGTGTGTTTGAATATTTGTTTATTTATGATGATTTATGACAAGAACAACTTGATAGTTCTGAGCATCTTCTCAAATGAATCTCCAGGTGCCCAGTTTTCAGATGATGTACACCACTTCTATGTGACATCCACTGTTGACCTGCTATCTCCCCATAAAGACCCCCCCTGTACCCCCTTAAAAAAAAGACAAAAACAGGTCTATTGTGGGTCTCAGAGGGTTAAATCACATAGTTAAGAATGAGAACATAACATTAGCTTACACAGTATATTTCAAATAAAATAAACGTATTCTGTATCATAATTCCAACTCGGCAGGATCGGGAAATATAATCTGATAATTAAAAAAACTATATTCAAAATAAGCATGAAGTGTGATGCATGTGGCTGGTTCTGATCTCAGTCACACCCAATCACATGCCACATGTCTGTAAATACAACTTTATTTGACTGTAGAGCTGAACATCGTCTGCCACATCAGTTTGTATTTGTGTATAAAATGTCAATTTAAATGAAAACATCATGAAAAGTCCTAGTTCTGATTTACTTTTGACCCATAACTATATTGTTAGCGTCAACAAACGAATGGTTTCTAGGGGTGTGTGTAGCTTCAAAGGCATTCCTAGCACCAGATGCATTGTCACCTGGATCCTATTGTTCACGGTTATTAAAAAGCCACGGTCGGTCATGTCAGAGTCAGACAGGATAACCTCTGATTTATCCAAACATTCAACTGTATGATGTAATATTTTGATATACTGTATAGGAGCACTCACACATACCATTATAGAATCAGTCGTTTACTGCAGAACTATCTGACCTGTATATCATCCTACATGTTAACAGAGCCCAGCTCCTCCCTGCTCAGAGGACATCATGAGACAAACCTGTTGAGCAGCTGATCTACCTCTCCATCCCAGGCATCCTATGAACCCATAAAACAAACTAAACAAGCTTGTGTCATTTATACACACTACTTGATATCAAATAAACTGAAACGTTGGACTGAAATCATTAATTAAAGTGGCAGTAGGCAGAATGTTTTTGGCATCATTGGGCAAAAAATCCATAATTACCTTTCAGCATATTGTTGTGGCGGTACTGATTCCCCCGGACTTCAGTTGATCAGGCAGAAGACTGAGAACCAGTTCCCATCCATATTATAACATAAAATAAAATGCCTCCTTAATAATAATAATAATAATAATAATAATAATAATAATAATAATAATAAAGAAAAATTCCTCTTTGATAACAAACAATTAAGGAAACTGAAATATTGTTTTTATTTTTCCTTTTACCCTCCTTTAGTTTCCCCAAATGAAATAAACTAAAAGAAATGGGTATAAAGGGTTTCAGTGAAAATCAACAAATGATTAGAATAACAAAATAAAGCCTGCAGGGGCTAGGCTATCGTGAGGCAATCCCGTTCCTTGCACAAACAGCACCTAAACATCCTAATGCAGGTAACCTAATTGATGGGTATTTATTTTGTTTCCCTAACTAGGATGGACAACAGTCTCAATAAGCAAAACATAAAAGAGCACAGAATCTCAAAAAGGGCCAAAAACAGACCAGAGTTTCTGGCTTGGCTGATAACACATGTTGCATTTAGTGAAGGAGAGATCATACAGACACTGGGTTTGCAGTTTTCCACCTCTTTTAAGCCTGACAGAAAGGGCGTCGTCACACCCTGATTGGCCACGAGGGGAATGCACCAAGCTGCTCTCAACTCTCATTTAAGAGCCAACAGGTGAACTGAATAACCCTCCGATCACTCAGCAATCCAACCAAAAAAAAAACACCCAGGAAAAAGGAAAACAACAGCAAGCGCCAGAGAATGGGCGGCTGCCACATTGTAATTCAAGTGTTCTCAGAGATAACTAGACTTCTGCTCCTCTTCATGGCTCTTTTTATCTCGCCTGCTGAAGCTTTAGGCCGACACAAAACACTGTTTATTTTTGGGGAAAGGGAGAAAGGCAACCTTTTCACTCAGTTATTGTGGATCTGCTCTGTAGATTGAAGTTCTGTCACAATCTGCTTCTCTGTCCTCCAGCCTACTAATTTATTTTATATTTTATTTTATCATAATGGGCTAAATAATCTAGAATTTGCCAACAAACTGAATGTGATTTTAATCATTTTGTGTCAATGCAGTTTCATTTTTAAGATACCAAATACTTTGTCTCCATCTGGTGGTAAAAAAGAAAAATGCCACTGCACCTGCTTTTATTCTGAAAGTAGAAGGTCTAAAAAGGATGTGCCTTCACTTCCAGGTCAAGTTAAAGAAGTGACATCTGGCTCTCAGTTTAACAGATTGTGCTCAGGGGACTCAGAGTGCCAAAAGTGAGCGTGAGTGAGCAGCTTTGATCATTATGACCGTGAGAATCTCTAATACCGGAGTCAACAACAGTTCCAATAGCGGCTCACATCATCTGTTACGCTCACAGCTCACAGTTTCTGTCCTCCTTGGCACACAATCCTACTCTCACCCGTCTCTGTGCACTCTCTCAAAGGCTGACTTGCAGACTGAATAGTTGCTCAAACTTGTTTTATGCTCCCTCAAATCTTTTGTCATCAATATACTCCCATTAGTCCCATATATGTAAATTGCTTGTCTGAAATGAAGCCAGCAATGTTTTGAAGGCCTATTCCTCTACTTTGTATGGATGCTGAAAAATAAGTCTTACTGACATAATAAATAAGCCTACTCAAGTTTAATTCATTGTCTATGACGACACCTTTTTGCTCCAGACTGAGCTTGTTTTGAGAGTCCACTCTGAAGTTAGTTATATCCCTATTAAAGCTGCAGTAGGCAGAACGTTTTTGGCATAAAAATTCCATAATAACCTTTCAGCATATTGTAGTTCAAGCGTTCTGAGAGAAAACTAGACTTCTGCACCTCCTCATCATGGCTCTGTTTTCAGGCTTTAAAAAAATCTAGCCCTTAATGGGAGACTTTGGCCAATCACAGGTCATTTCAGAGAGAGCGTTCCTATTGGCTGTTCATTCAACGGAGGCAGCTGTCAATCACTCGCGAACTCCGATCAAACTGTCAAACTAGGGAGTGCTGATCAAATATGAATCAATATTCTGTTACTGTAATGCCAATTTCTCCATAATTGCCAACCTTGAGACTTCAAGAAAAGGGAAGATTTCAAAACCAAAGTGGGTCTGTGGGTCCTCCCCCAGAAAAATCTGAGTTTCAGAGACTTTGTTTCTTGCATAAAAAATATATATATAAAAAATGGCAAAATACACAAATACACTGCAACAGCATTTTTAATCTTCAATACTTTAAATTTTAATTTTAATTCTCAGGAAATAAAACTGTATAATTCGCCCCTCTGGTGTGAACTTGGCGTGTGAATCTCTGGTATAAACTAATAATCATCCGTTTTTATCTATTTTTGCTCCTGCTCGAGTGTTTCTTTCTCTTAGTTCTCTCCATTTCTCTCTTCTTCTCTCACTCACTGAAGGTCCTTTCAGACACAACGCGACAACATCACTACTGCGCTCTGAAACCCGATATTTCCAGTGGCTAACGCCGCACCACAACGGAAAAAAGGTCAACTTTGGGCGCTGCGGTGAGCGCAACTCAAACTGTGTCGTGTCACGAGCAGCTCTCTTCTACTAGTAAACAACAGTTGGTGTATACACTGTACAGCACCAGAAACAGTTTGAGATAAGGAAAAGGACAAAAAAGGTTTGAACATTTGTCATAAATCAGGAGAAATATGGGAGAATTGTGACTTCGGCAGGAAACTGGGAGAGTGTGACGAAAAACGGGAGTTTCCCAGGAAAATCGGGAGGGTTGGCAAATATGTATTTCTCTTGTAAAATGTTTTCAGAAACATCTTGTAGTGTGCTCCAGCTGGCGGGCGGCGTTTGGTATTTCCTCAACTTATTCTCAACACGGAGTCACAAACAAACAGTGCACTACAAGATGTTTCTGAAAACATTTTATACAAGAAATAGACATCAAAGGAACAGAATATTGATTCATATTTGATCAGCGCTGCCTAGTTTGACCGTTTGATCGGAGTTTGCGAGTGATTGACAGCTGCTCAGACGTCAAGGCTCCAGCTTGGCTCTGATTGGTTGTTTTCCTCCGGTCTGTGAAATCTTGCAGATGCCGTTAGGAGCACCGGAGGACACAGAGGAACGTGATTTCTTTCAGATTACCTGTCTCATGCTCTATCGTTTTAAAATGTCTTTTTAATTTTAATCATATTTGCTCCATTTCTACCCACTGCAGCTTTAATAAACCACCATAAGATTTATTATTGACTCACATTCTTCTTGTAGTCACTAATAGATGCAAGATATGGTCTATTGTTAGTTTACTGGTTGGTAAAAAAGATATCACAGTCTGCAGTAATCTTCATCCATCCTGTCGTTTTCCATTTTAGGAAGAAAAAAAGACAAGACCACCTGTCTGTTTATTTGTAAAATACATTTAATCCCTTTATATTTGGGCAAACTGAAGCCTACAAGAGCAGAGGAGGAGGTTGAGATCTGAGTGGCAGTGGGTCCTGAGTGGCAGCTCCCAAATTAAAAAAGGCAGCAACATGAACAGGACTGTCAGAGAAACACCGCTGGTGTCCTCGTCATTGGGGGAATACTGGACTGAAGGATTTCTCAGCTGATGTGTTGACTTCTTCTCAGTCGCCACTGCCACAAAATCTAACCCCCTCTCTGTCCGGACTCCTTCGACGACGTACCAAACACAGATATCACAATACAAGAAGAAGAAGAAGAAAAAAAGGCATACATTGTCTTTCTACAGCCTTCATGATTTTCGTTAGTACGTCAGAGCTGTAAATACTACAAGACACTTCTTTTTTTACCGTTTAAGTATGAGATGTTAACAAGACAAGGTTTTAGTTCGGTTGACAAAACCTGTAATAATATGGAGGGTTACACGAGATGATATGATTTTAACGTGAGCGTGTGTTTTAAGATGCGTGAGCACTGCGGCGCTGTGCAGTTATGCGTTAAGTGACGGCGGCAGCAGGATCTGGTAGGAACAGACCTCGGGACAAATACATTTTTAAGCCTATGTGGTAATAACCCTGCTGGACTAATAAATGGGAGCTCTCTGATTGGCTGAACTTCAGCAGGCGGTTAAGACTGATTCGTGGTCAACGCTGTAGCTGTCAATGTCCCGGTTGATGCTAGAATGGACGGTCCAGAGGGACGAATAGTGTAATGGTTAGGATAGCTTATAGAGAGGTGAAGTCCCGCCCCTTCCTTTGGACCACCATGTGATCTTATTTTGGAAAAAATATGAACGATAGTCAACGACGAGAGACAAATACTTTTTGATTCTGTTTGAATTGCGCAATAAATCACTAATTTTATGTTTGTCAATTTAAAAGATAATTTTGCAAGTCAAGAAAGTCACAGTTTGTTGTAAAACTGTTGAAGTATCTGCGTAATTAGAAAGACTACACACCCAAAAGTCGCGTAAATGACGTCTCTCTCTCTGAAGCTACGATGTCTGTGTGTTTTGTACTGGGATGTGCTCACACCAGCAACGGGTCTGACTCGTTCTTTCTCTTCCCCGGCTGATAAAAAGACTAGGAGTCGCTGGATAAAACACACCAAGTCAGATAACGTTACATTTGTGCGTGGTCATAGCTAGTGTTTGTGACGTAGAGATGTAGTTTCACACAAAACAAAATGATACTACGACAAACTGTGACTTTCTTGACTTGCAAAATTATGTTTTAAAACATCTGTGTGATTCATGATGCAATTCAAACAGGATCAAAACAAATATTTATCTCTCGCTGTTGACTACCGCTCATATTTTTTTTCCGAAATAAGGTCCCATGGTGGTCCAGGGTCGGTCAGCAGATAGGAAGCATCCCTCTGGACCATCCATTCTAGCATCAACCCGATGTCATTGCGCTGCCCTACACTAGTACAAATATTACCACTGCAGACAGGGAGGGAGACGGTCACAAAATCATGACCACTTGTAAAATTGAGCCCTGAAATTAATTTGCGGAACTGACAAGTTAAATACAACCTGGTTAGGTGTTAATTACTGGTAAATTAATTAATTAAGTGGATCTACACCCCGCAACAATTTAATCATTACTTGTTTCTCCATTTATTTTTCCATTATTTACCTGGCAAGATTGGGCCTCCATACATCTCACACACAGTTTGATTCAATTACACAGGTGTTTATGATATTGTGTCCACCACCCCTGTTCTGTATGTGCACGCTAGCTCTAACTGGTTTTTGAGGTCGCATACATACAGGGGCCAAACCAACAGCTAAAGCAACATAAGCAAAAGAGGTCACAAAGCTTAGTGCAAACCACTGGGAGGCTCCGGACCGATGAGCTGTTTCTTGCCCTGCGCTGGGATCAGTTACTACGATGAACGGGGACAGTGAGGAGGGTTAGTAGAGGCTGTGAAGCCGGAGGAGGGAAGTAACATACAATGACACGACGGATGAGACGGGACTAGACTCAACCAGACAAGGCAGATTCAGAACACCAAACTAAAGCTCTTTTCTGTTGTTACACTGGCTACAGGCTGCAGTTTCAACATGTGTTTTCCTCTATATAAGCGAGCAGACTGTTAATCTTCCTGCAGAGCTGAGCAACAAGGGACAGCTGGCTGATGCGCTGACGGTCCAACAGGTTTGTTTGGAAAAAGCGACCAATACATGGATGCAACAGAAGTGTCAGTCACACTGCATGTCAGCCAACTTGCTGTGGATCATATCTTGACTCCTCTGATTTGATCATAGTGTTAAGCATGTTGCCTCCACAAATAAGTGCACAGTTGTATAAAACCATTATTTTTCTCTTTTTTAGATTTATCTTAGTGTTTTGTTAGTTTCACTCACATAAAGACTGCAGGTGAAATAATGATTTCTCAGTCCAGCAAAAGCACGGTAACGTTTCCGTTCCTGCTACTCCTCATATACAAAGATAACCAGCTAACGACAGCTACTGAAGGAAACACTTTCCTTAGATGTTTTATACGACTGAGCACTCGGGACAGTTTTTAGGACACGTGATGAACAACAAACAGCCAGAGACAAATGAACAAACAAGTCCATATAGGGGCCAAAATGACAGGTCAGGTCACTTTGACTTTGGTTCCAGCTTCCTAGATTAACTGAGATTCCTTCTTTAGTCAGTTCCTGCAGACATCACACAGCGGTGTGTGGGTGTCAACCACGACAATGGTCTTGTGTGTTCGCCTCTATGTGGCACGGTGAGGCCAACGCTAGCGCTTCACTAGCGCCGGTTCATATACATGCACCGTCATCTGGTTCAGTCTAGAGCAAGACAAACAAGCAGAGAGTGCAAGGAGGAATACAGGAGACGGATCTACTGTAATACAATTCCCATGCTTAGGCAGTCATAAAGCACTGTTAATATATATATTTATATACAGTTTATACATAAAACAGTGAAAAAACATCCATAAAACCGAGAATATAAGAGCATGTTCATAGGCAAGGAAGCAGTAAACGACTAACGCTAAAGGATTAGAGCACCGGGACTGGTGGACGTCATTCATGTGTGACAGTGTGATAATAATATCTACATATCAGGTTAGGATAGCACTGGTCAAATATGCATAACAGCATCGGTGACTAACAAAAAAAAAAAAAAAAAAGAGTTGACAGTGTAATTAAAATGCTCAATGGAGGATGGTTTACGTTGTCTTCTCAAAGAGCTGACTAAATCCAGCAAGCAATATATGTGACGTTTCCTGCTTATAAAAGAAAAGGAAAAGACCGAGACGACGCGAGGTCGTCCCTCCTTCATCGGCGAGCAGGCTGGCGGCCCGTTCGCTTTAGTACACTGGGCTGTTGCGGATCCCGCAGCACAACACCATGCTGAAGATCATCTCGAAGATCTGGGACGAAGGACAGACAAGAAGTGTTGATTAGATACTGTTGTGTGATGTTTGCTAAAAACTACAGTGCACAGCTGTTTTAGGAAATGACTGAGCCTTTTTTAGAAAAAGGAACAATATATTTTTGACTCCTTTTAGAAGGAACCATTTAGCATGAGGTGAAGTGACTTTAGCAGCGTCTCATCCTTCAGTCCAGACCAATAACTTCAGATGTCCAATAAAACAGAAGCATGCTTTTGGATAAATTCAAGGAAGAAATACAGCATGTCATTGAAAGGTTTGATGTCATCGATGTGCCGCTTCGTGTTCTCACCATAATAACTGCAACCACCAGAGCAGCGATACCAATCAGGTAGATCTTATCTGTGAACAATTCCGTGATCCTACTGTGGCAATCCTGCAAAGAAAAGCATCAAAACGTGTCATTTATATCCGCTTCAAAACAGCAATAACTTCTTGATTACACCGTGTACTCATTCTGAGGTCAAGGGGAGAACAAAGTGTCATATTTTACTAGTTATTTTATTAGTATTTAAGTACAATTCAACAGTTGTACTAGTGACTAGTTCGCCATTGATTTTCTTGGCTGAAATGACAACCGTCACTGGCAACAGTCTATCTCATCATTCAGCCTCCCTGCTGCCGTGAGGAACTTCGTACAACATTCAACTTCGCGCGAATGCTGCAAAGTGAGTGTGAAAAAGGGGGACATCAGAGGGCAGCAGAGCGACAGGCTACATCCACACTATTACTGTTTTAAAACGCTGTTTTAAAACGAGGTGGAGCTGTTACTGAAAGCAACACGAGTGTAAGGCATCCAACGCCGCAGAAAACACAGATTGGGAATCGTTGCTGAGCAAATATGGCGACATATTAGAGTGGTTCACGTGATGGAGCGTGACAAATCAATCAGGGACGGACACGTCTTGACTGATAAGACCCAATCAAGAAGCGAACGTGGGTGTCTGCATCAACATTTCTAATAGTCTCAAACCAACATGACCTGTGGAAGGAGGCTCCGTCCTCCTCAGGATATCACACTCCTCTACTGTAGAGCCCAAACCTCATTAGGATTAGAGTGCATCCTTTTGTTCGCACTCAGATGTCCATCAGTGAGACGTCTTGGCAAGCCACAACCCCCCCCGCAAACTACAGCTCAAACTAACCAGAGGATCGATCTGAAAGGGGACATATCGTGCTCATTTCCAGGTTCATACTACAGAACATGTTTACATGCTTTAAAGGGATAGTTCGGGTGTTTTTGAAGTGGGGTTGTATGAGGTACTTCTCCATTGTCGGTGTATATACCTACAGTAGATGACGGTCGACACGCTCCCAGTTTGCAGAAACAGACAGGAGTACCAGCAGGGGAGCAAAGCAATGTACTGCTGTGGACAGGGTCAGCAGAGAAATAGATACCTAAAAGAAAGGCTCACCTAAAAAAATTGATATCAGTTCAAGTGTACACTATATTTAGAATATTTTCCAACGGCAAACTGAACTGAAAGTGAAACGTAGCTATACTGTTTTGTCATCTGAGCTTGCTGGCTTTAGAGAGAGCATAGATAGGCTTCACTTTCGGTTCAGTTCCCCATCAGAAAAGGGCCGTCTGACGTCAAGATAAAGCGCTGAAAATATTCTAAATATAGCGTACACTGAAACGGATATTGATTTTTTTTAGGTGAGCCTTTCTTTCAGTTGGCTAAAATCCGTTTTGCTGCTGCCCCCCCGTCCACAGCACTGTATTGCTTTGCTCCGGCGCAAGTGTTCCTGTCTGTTTCTCCAAACTTGGGGCGCGCTGACCGTCACCTACTGTAGGTAATACACTGACTACGGATAAGTACCTCATACAACATCCCTTCCAAACAGCCGAACTATCCCTTTAATGTTAAAAACAACACATTATCTTTCTCATGCTGTCTGTGTGAATATCCCTGTATTCACCCTCTGTCTGAAACGCTCCGTTTTAGTGCCTGTCTCTTTAAGACCCCATCCTGAAAAAGCCCAGTCTGCTCTGATTGGCTTCCGAGAAAAATATGGTGCACCTTTTCAAAGGTATTTCTCAAGCTGTAGGCGATATATATACTGTGTATATATATATATATATATATATATATATATTTTAATCAATCTACAATTTCTATCCTCTGATTTCTTTGGGAGTGAAGACCACCAGTGCTTCTTTTAAAGGTATTGGCGTGATACACTGGAAAACATCAGTTCCAGAAAACTGAACACAAGACAACCCTGGCAACACTCTTGGAGTCTTGGATTGGACTCAGGTCATTTCAGTAATGTCGATGTGCTGCCAAGAAATCAAGTTAGGGCCCCCCTCCCCGTGCAGCACGAGTCGTGAATACAGAGAACTTTCCCTGCATATCTTTCCACTAACATTTTGCACTTGAGCAGCCAACTTTCTGTTTTACACATCAGTGTTTCTCAACCTTTTCACACCCTCTGACTCCATAGACCTTTCTCAGAGAAGATATTCTGACATGACAACCCAGGATACCTCATATCATATCTGTGCTTTGAGTATGGAGCTGGAGCCAGAAGAATGGATATTACACAAATTCAGCTGTTATACAAATATATTTATTTTCTATTAAAATATGTCGATTAAAGCTGCATACGCTGTATGATTTTATATATATATATATATATATATATATATATATATATATACACCATATAAAACGTAGCTAACTTACCTCTCTGGACAAGCCATACCTTTCACATCTTCCTCGCCACCTGCGAGTCCATATAACGTTACGCCACCGCCTCTTTTTTTTTTTATTTGACGTCTCAGCAGACAGGATGGCACAGATGACCCGTACAGACCTCTGCTAGCAAACAAACTTTACCTGCCTCGGAGCTTTCAAACTAATCTTTATTGACAACTGTCAACAGCCAGAACGGTCCGACTGGCCGTGTTTTTTTTCTTTCTATTTTACACGCACTCGATGATCGGACCGTACAGTGTGAGCACATAAATTGTGAGCTTTGGCTTTACAACGCGAACGATCTACTCGTACAGTAGGAGCAGGAAGTACACAACAACATTTCTAAAATCGTACAGTATACGCCCATCTTTACTCCAGAGGGGGGCTCGACAGAAAGGTTGAGAAACAACGTGATGACATGGTATTGTACAACCCTCTGAATAACCTTTAATATTTGATCTGAAATGTAACCTACTCAACATGTCTGTGTTACTTTTATTCCAGCTACAATGTGACAGTCTGTGCCAAGCTGCTCAAGCGTGATAGTGGCGATAGAGCTGCTGAGATGGATGATCACACTTACAGTTGAAGTTCCAGAGCTGGGGCAGATGTCAGTCATTCCCATTGTGTCTGTGAAGCGTGTCAAGAAAGACGTCCCCGTGCCTTTACCGCAGCAGCTCAGCTGAAATAGAAAGACAACACAGTGATGATCCCTGTCGTCTACCCTTCTATATGTAGTATAGCAGTAGCCATCTCTGTGGCTTACAGTGAGTTAAAATCACTGTACTATAGTACATCTAGTTGCTTTTTTGAAAATAATGTGTCAAAGTCAGTAGGCTGATATGAAAATATACATAAACAAATAAATAATTTACTACAATTTCTATGAATACAAATGATATATTTGATAGTGCGTGCTCATACCGTCTCATGGAAGACCTTGAGCACGGAGGCGGCAGCCTTTGTCCTGTCCTTCTCAGCTACGCTTTCTACCATGGCCTTTTCGTACACAGTGTCGTAGTAGATGATCATCTCCTTCGACACCTGGAACAGGAACAAAGAGGTTTCTACGGACGCAGCCTCGAATGTCAAACTAAGCTTGTTGTTCAAGCTCAAAATTCAGTCAGTTTTAAGGGTTATAGTAAATAGTTTTTGTGCTCAGACAGAAAGGAAAGAGACATGAAACATTAAGCATCGAATGGCATGAAAGGGCATTCAGACTGAAAACAACTCTGTTAAAAGCTGAAGGAGTTGGGAGTTAGGAGTAATCCATCTATGAGTTTCAAAGATTATCAGCTATCAAAACACAACACACAGACAGACATTTGAAACGTCATTCAAAAACCTCAATAGAAGCTTTGAATGTAAAAAAAGTCATTGGGTACAGCCCTGCATGTTTCAACCTCTAGTGTCTGTTTGCAGTCTTACGGTGTCTTTGTGCATGAAGCCCCAGATTCCAGCTGCAACCTCGCAGGCGAACAGGATCACCAGGCAGGCGAAGAACTGCAGGACAGAACAGAAACGTCAGATAACTGGTATTAGCTGGATTTAGCTAACGAAAGTTTTACTTTTTAATAAGAGAAAATTAAGTTAAAGGGGCCCCGTGGAGTTGTTGTAAACATTACTGTTGGAGCTCTAGAAACACTGTTACATTTAAAATATAAATAGATTCTAATCCTGTTCTGAATTTATTCTTTTTTTAAAAATAATATATTTAAAAGCTGTTATTTAGTAATGAAAAAGAACCGATAAGAGTATCAAAAAGAGTAGTATCCTATCCTAACAATGCACATCCAAGGCTACTAGAGGTTTAAAACTCCAAAGGGAACATTTAAATGTGACTCACAGTTCCCAATAGACACTGGGACTCTTGGATGGCACCGTAGCAGCCAAGGAAACCGACCACCATCATCACTGCACCGACAGCGATCAGGATGTGGACACCTGGACAGACAGACAGATAGACAGACAGTATAGGTTAATATCCATGGCAACACACATACATTAACAAAAAGAAATAATGCAGAGGGAATAGAAAGAGTGTTGCAGGGATAACCAGCATACTTGACAGATTACTTGAAGTGCTTTTAAAGTCATTCTGCTTCTTAGAAACAAACGAGTTACTGCAGACAGCTATTACAAGAATGGAAACCACTAAAAGGCTTTAAAACCACTATGGCTTCGAAGCTGGGGAAGAATCTTCCACCCCATTTCAATACCTCCATGCATGCAATAGCATGTGATGGACAGCAGAAGGCACAATCTTGATTTCCCGCCAGTAGAATAAAGTGAGTCAGTTCCAGTTATGTTCACAGGAAGTCATTTCTCTCCTGCTTCCCTAATTCAACACACTATTTTTCATCGCGGATGTAAAACAGGTGCCGCACTTGTGTTTTTTTTCTCTCCACAGAGACCTCCAAGTGTTTCCTGTGTTAGGTTGGCAGACGATCACAGGTTAATGTTTGACTTTTAAGGAGGGTTGGAGGGGGGTGAGACGGCCGTTTCTCTGACTACATCTTGCTCCTCGTTGGCCTTTTTAGCTGACAGCTAACAGCTGAGGAAAAGGAAGTGGAAGGCTAATAAAGGTTCAGGTCAAAGGTCGGATGTAGGGTGAACCAGGCAGGCTAAAAGCTGGGTGGAAAGACGGGACTGGAGAGGAGGAAAATGGTCATACTAGAGCTGTTTGAATCCATAGATCCATTATCTGTGACCGCCTTTCCTATTCAGGGTCGTGGGGGGAGGTGGGGGAGAGGATTGCTTGAGCCAATCCCAGCTGACATTGGGCGAAGGCGGGGTACACCCTGGACAGGTGACTTTCACAGGGCTGGCACTGAGAGAGAGAGACACCTACGGGCAATTTAGAGTCAACAATTAACCTGCATGTTTTTGGACTGTGGGAGGAAGCCGGAGAACCAGGAAAAAACCCACGCTAACACGGGGGGGAACATGCAAACTCCAATAAAAATTCAGCGAAGCACCAATAAATAATTTCATAGAAATATGTGTTCTTTCTGATCTGGTTCAGTATTAACTGCATTGGGAAACCGGTGAGAAAAAACATCGCTTTAATCCACAGAAAATCACTTCTGTCTTGTTTTTTCTTAAAAGACCAGAAAAAGAAAAAAAGATCTGCTGCTTTTGCAAGTTTTCGTCCTATAAATATACATGATTGCTCAACACTTTCCTGTGTTGTAGACTGTTAAATGTGTTTTTCCATACAGTAGTTTAGTTTCCATTCACGGCAGTAAACATGAAAAAAACCCCTTGTGTGCAGGCAGAGATGTGTTTGAGTGAGGTCATTTATTACATCTGGTTTTAACGGCGTGGTAACACTGTTAGACACATCTGAGAAGTCTGCTAATTAATTGGTGGTGTGTTCATGTGCAGATAAAAAGGCTCAGGAAGGTCAGATATTAGCATTAGTTGATGATTAGTGTTGCTTTCACAAGGAAATGTCAAATGATTTGAGTAAAAAATGTATTATTATGAAATGGTATCTCCCTATTCTTATTTTCATATTAACAGAGTTCATCCATCCATTATCTGTAACCGCTTATCAGGGTCGTGGGGGGGCTGGAGCTGATCCCTAAAGCTGAGCATACGCTGTACGATTTTAGCCCGTTTCTGGCCCGAATTTCCACCATTCCCATCCCCATGCTCTATTATGTCTCTTAAGTTGTTTTTGGGGTTGATACCATTTGTTACACAGAATTGGTGCTAAATTTAACAATTTTTTTCGTACTCAGCTTTACAGTGATACCCAATTTATGTAATTCAAGACTGTTTAGGGACCCCAGTATGCAGAAATATTCAAATACACCATTTTAGAATAGGCAAAGAAACAGCATGTTTTTTGCCCCAAACTGCATGTGATTATCATAAAGTGGGCATGTCTGTAAAGGGGAGACTCGTTGGTACCCATAGAACCCATTTTCATTCACATATCTTGAGGTCAGAGGTCAAGAGACCCCTTTGAAAATGACCATGACAGTTTTTCCTCGCTATAATTTAGCCCAACTTTGGAGCGTTATCTAATCTCCTTCCCGACATGGTAGCATGACACGGTTGGTACCAGTGGATTCCTTAGATTTTCTAGTTTCATATGATCTCTGTGTCTATGTCTTCACTCTATTCCCAAAACTGAACCTACTAGAGCCTCTGAAAGACAGTAAAGTCAGCAGATCTCAAGGGGTTAAAAAAAACAACCCATTTCACTTATTTCATTATGACTTTTTAATTTAATTAATACTGAGCCCTTTGGGACTCCATAAATAACACAATCCCCACCTCCATTTTATCCTAAAAACTGACTCATTTTTCAGCACACACATATTGATGTCAGTGAGCACCAGGGCCTATTGTGCTTATTGTGCTGGTATCAGGGAGTGTAGCTCTCCGTGTTCAGCCCCAGCATCATTACTCCTGCTTGTCAGCTCGGACATAATTCGATTCTGGACCACTAACTGGTCCTGTACCACACAGGCCCCATCCCCCACCTCTCTTCTACCCACAGAGCCTCTCTCTCTCACACACACACACACACACACACACACACACACACACACACATATACACACACACACACACACACACACCAAGGCTAATTTGTAAATCGATATCTTGGAAGCTGACCAAGTGCTCCCTCCATCTCTTATATTGTGGCTCTCCAGTCTGACACAGTCATTCCCTCCGATGCCGTTGGGCCCTCTCAATCTCTCCCCTCTCTCTCGCCACCGCCCCATCTGTCCTTTCTATTTAATGCATCTGCTCATTCAAAATTATGCTCTCAATAATTCCATTTACTTAAATGTCTTTTCCTGTCTGCCTTGATTTAATTTTCTCCTGGATCCTCTTTCCATTATGCTCTCTATCTGCTTCCATTCACCAGGCCTTCTGCCTTCTGCCTCGTATACGGTCTGAAGAGGAGCTGACGGATTACGTGACTCTCAACGTTGCAGCATTACCACGAGGTGTGTCAAGATTGTCTCACATTTCAAGGCTACAAATAAAAAACGACCACATGATGTGCTAACAAGTAATAATAAGTAGTAATAGGAAATGGTTCCCAAAGGTGAAACCAAAACAAGTGCATAAATCATCCCTATGCTGTAAACACGATGTCATTCAGTTTGAAAATCCATTATTCCCACCTTTCTAAAACTAGACTGGCAAGAATATATCCTAATATTAACCCCACTTGTGAGACATACAGGGAATGGATGTATTAAGATAACTGGATACAGCGTTGGAGGCGGGGTCCCGTTCATTCCTAAGAAAGTATCTCAGCGGTGCATGATACCAAAATGACTCCACTTCTGACTGGAAAAGTACCCGGATCTTCCGCATCCATTGGGCCCATGGAGCAGGCGCAGTATAGCGTCCACTTGGTCACATGGCTCGGTCACAGGGTCAAAGCCGTCACGCTGTTGTCACCACTTGCTAACTCCGCCTCCCAGCCCTCGCTTGAGCCTCGGTCTGGGTCTCATTCACATGAACGTAGGAAGGGATATAACTCTGGATTCAGCTATTAGTGCGTTTTACAACTTTTAGGACGTAATGATTTAAATAAGGACTATTAGTGTTCGTACTAGGAAATTGATTTACTTAAAAAAAAAATATTTGCTGAGTTACAGACGTCTCTTTCCCAATGTAAGTCTATGGGAAAAAGTCTTTTTGGGTCCTATGGCATCATGTGACGGACACGGCAGTGACTCTGTTTCATATGTTCTCATAATGAGAATTACAACTAATATAACAAAGAATGTTCCTAAAATCTTTACGAACCATACCTTTAAATACCAATAATTAAAAAAAAGAAATGGTTCCCAAACTTTACATTTCTAAAATCTAGTATTAGTTCTTATATTGCTCCTCAAGGTACAGTATGCTTCAACCAAAGTGCTTGTCGGACGGTCGAACAGCATAACTTCTTCCATCTATGTTCTGAAATTCAGCCTATTGTGTATTGTTTATCCGCTCACTGCTGCAAATAACATATAGTCCAGGTGGAGTTTCCCTTAAGATGATGAAGCTATATAACAACGCACCTCCAAATATTTTATCCAGATGTGTTTAGTTGCTTAGGGGAAGTCATCCGAGTATTGTTCAATATACAATGAAAGCTTTCCTTTCCGCTGCTTCCCTGTTATATTTTGGTAGTTTATTATTAATACTGCGATCCAGCCATGCGAGGACATCAGAAATTCTGAATGAGATTGGTATGAATGCAGCGGAAAAGACCTCATGGAGGACACTGAAAGACTCCTCAACCTTCAGACAGCGTGTCAACACTGCAGACTAATCTGTAAATGCTGCACAGAATGACTTTGTATTATTCAGTGTAACATAACGAAGATGTAATCTGTTGTTCAAGTTCTGGTTTTTCATTTTGCCACTATATTTGGTTACAACTGTATTCAATTCAATGACGGACGTCTTGAACTCGTTGTCCATGACTGTTTCAGACCTCCAAGAGTTTGATAAACAGATTTGATTGACGTCATGAAGTCCTACTTAAACAAAAAAGCCGCCCCTTATTTTGAAAGAATTATGTGTGTAACTGGTGGATTTTTGTTAAATCAAGGGATTCTCCCTTTGAGTTACATGTTGGTGTTGTATGTTCACAGTACTCATTTTGTGAAAAGGTGTTGTGATGATTGGTTTTCTTCTCTTAAAGTCTATTAAATCCAAAACAAAGCCCAGCTACTTGTGAACAGGGGACACTCCCCTGACTCTGATTCTCTATTTATGTGCGGTCGTACTGTAAACCACTGGATATGTGTAAAATCCCTGTAGCTCTGGTACAGCCGTGGGACTTCCCGACATGCTAGTGTAGTATGTCATGTTTGGTTTTGTGTTAACCCTTCTGGGAATTACCTTAGTTTTTGCCAGTGACAGCAAATGTCTCAGCAAAGTCAGTTGCCGCTGAATAGGAAAGTAAGACAAGTAGTTGAAGTAATAACTTCCTGTAGCTCCGCTATCCTTGGTCATTTACTGTACAGTGTGTGAAAGATGACTCCGTGAAAGTGACTGCCAGAGATCTAGAACAGTTTCTATTTTGATCTGCTGGGATTTCCCACTTTCTGTTTAAACATTAAAGGGGACATATCATGAAAAACTCACTTTTTCAGTGCTTGTTCTTGTCTATTTGGGTATCTGGAGTTCCTACCAACCCACAAACCGTGAAATCAGACAACCCAGTCAGTTTTTTGCGGGCTGTCTAGATCAGAAAACATGTGATTCAACAAGCCATTCAGATCTGGCTCCCCTTCCTATGTCACATACAGGCTCATTAGAATATATCACCCACACTGAGATCTACCTTTTGCACTTTTTAGGCGGACGTTTTACTGGCGTCCGTTAGCCGCTTTCAGTCCAAAATGGCTCTGTTGCTGGGCGCAATGGAACGAACAATTGACTTTCACTTCTTGGCAATATACGTTCTTTGGCAAAGGTGCACCATTTCTTGGTTTTTCAGGCAGAGGGTGAATACAGGTATATTCAGACAGACAGTATGAGAAAAATAAAGTGTTTTTTGAACATTAAAACGTGTAAACATGTTCTAGTAGAAACCCTAAATACAAGTATGAACCTGGAAATGAACCTGATATGTCCCCTTTAACAGTTACCACCATTACGTGGAAAAGAAAGAATGTGGTCTCGTCTGAAAGGTGACAAATCACACCCAGTTAGGAGCTTTCAGTTTAAAGCACTCCGTACAGTGCACCACTAGACTGCAGCTCTACTGTAAAACCCATAATCTAATTAATGACATTCATTGATCTTCTATCATGAACTCAATGTTGTAATTCAATTGAAATTGAAATTTGTAGGAACCACAGTTCCAATCACAAGCTCTAGTCTTGTGACTTATCTAAATTAAGAAATTAAATTACTTTATTTGTTGAATGCATTGAAAGATCAGCACACTAGTACAACTAAGGCAAGTATGGTAGGCCAAAGTTTAACCAAGACATAAATACACACAAATAAAACAACTAAAGGACAAAATTCAAACTAACCCAATTTGTTCTAATTAATTTGAACTCAACCCACGTTGCCTAATCTGAAATATGTTGTAAAACATTCCATCTCTGCTGCCTGACTTCAGTGGCAAAATAACTGTACAGGAGTCGGACACAGCCTCACTTTTATTCACCATCTATCTGTGATATTAACTTCAAAAAAATATTTCCACACATTTGCTCTCAGATGGTTTGGAGTCGTCATTATCTGTTCACTTCATTGACACATAACTGAGTCTGTACTCTGATAAGAAAAGGAAGTGACCCTTCAACCCCCTTCGCTACTGAGAAAACTGATGTAACTGGAAAATGATACGTCTTAACAGGAAACGAGACATTGTGTTTGAGGAACATTGCATTCTTTCACACATCACTTCATTTTCAGCTGATATTTAGCAGAAAGGAACTGAACGATCAGCTGTAGTTCAGTTCCTTTCTGCTAAATTGGGATATAGAGAACAGAATGAAGTAACAAGGCAAAAGTGAGCATGACACACATCCCTCCACTCGCTGCTTGACCCCTACTAAAGTAGGGCCAAAGGTTTCGCCCTTTTGGAACTAATGGTATTAATGGGCATTAACTAATTAACTAAAGGGCACCCTGGACTTCTAACCACCAAAAAGCATATTTAAACCACACTGTCAACCATCATACCAAATTTGATGTTCCTAAGTTAAATAGTTTCCGAGTTCTACTCCGGAAACTAAATTGAAGTTGAATAAAATCAAATTTGTTGGCCAAAATTTCAAAAGTTTTGGGCACCCTGGACTTCTAGCCCCCAAAAAGGCACAACTAGACCACACTGGCAACCATCATAACAAATTTGAAGTTAAATATTTCCCAGTTCTGCTCCAGAAACTAAAGTGTGACATGCAAAAGGACGGACAGACGGAAGGACGGACCAGGGAGCGCTATATAACCTCAACTACGTTGTTGCGGGGGTATAAAAAGCGATCTATCTATTGTTACGGTCCACGTGTGACCGTCCTGTGTATTTGTCTGTTGAACTGTGGTGTAGTATTTAATTCATTTTGTCAATTAAAGCTGGACAAGTCGTCACTCGCTTCTCTGGAAGGGATTCCCGCCTGGGGAACACCGCCGGATCGTCCCACCTGTGTTTGCGCCCAGTCTTCCCCGACTTCGACTGGCCCCTCCCCACTTTCTCTCCTTCGGTGACAGCCACCAATCAGCATCATGCATGATCCGCCGCCTCACCTGATAAAAACCTGTTTGTGTATGTGTCAAGGGGGCGGCTATGATTTAAACTGAGCAGTCCGCCTCTGTGTCTCTCTGTTAGTTGGAGTAACTTTGATAATGTGTCTGTGTAAAGGTTAACTCGTGTATGAGGCACTTGTTCAGTGGTTCTGGGATCTGGGCAGTAGGATTATTTAGTTAGCAGTACATTCCTCACAACAGTTTGCACCACATGTCGTGTTTTTATTGTCTATCTCCACAATAAGTTTATGGGTGGCTGTCTAAATGTATTTTGAGTTTCACACAGGTAAGATATAGGTAAGTAGGAGGTTTAAAGCTGGGTTAGGGAGCGTGTTTTGTCTTGTTTGTTTTATGGTTTGACAACATTTCTTTATTCCACGCCTCTTAACTTCTTTATGTTTTTGTACTTTGTGCAGCAGAAGCTCACAGTTTTGCAATTTTGTGTTAAAACCGTGCGCTAAACAATAAATGGCAGTGTTTGCCTGACTACATCGGCAGTCTTGTTGCTTCCCTTATCCCTAGACATCTACAGGGTTGTAACACTATTAACGGACAACCTCACTGTATGTTTAATTCTGTAGAAAGGCGAGAGGCGTCCTGCCGTTGGGTCATTGTGTCTGTGTGCGGGTAGGGGTGAGAGAAAGGAGAGAAGCAGATGTAGGACTCCATATTGAAACGTTCCTGGCAGCAGGGGATGAAGACGAGGGGAGGGGGGAAAAAGGGCAGACAGAGATAGAGGGAGGGAGGGAAGAACGAAAGGAAAAATAAGGAGAAGTGAGACAGCGCGACTGGAACACTAACCACAACCAGATGGGCTAGTAGGGGGAGCGACAGTGGAAAGAAACCAGGCGGAGAGAAGGAGAGAAAAACTTTCACAGAGGAGGGAGGAAGAGGGTGGGGTCGTGAGGAGGAGGAGGATGAGGAGGAGGAGAAGGAGGAGAAGAAGGAGGGAGGGCCAGTGAGGAATTTTTTCCTATACCGACGAGGCTTTTTCTCGGGAATGAGAGGGAGGCTTTATGTAATGGGTCGGATGCAATCATTGAGGCTGTTCTAGAGAAAGTCCCTACGTAGTTCCTCTCTGAGGCTTTTTTCATCCAACAACCACAGCTATGCAGAGAACGGAGAAAACAATGATCCAAACACACCCTGCGTTGTTTTTTACTGTAGCTGTATTCTAGATGGAGATACAGTAGGAGACATTTATTGTGTAATTATACCAATTTTCCTCTCTTCTTCCCTTTCACTACTCTTCTTCCTCACGAGGCAGATGACTCAGGTTGTTCACGCAGGCGGTGGAGACTGACTGATGCAATGTGGATGTGGGTTTGCAGAGTTGGAGAGGTGACAGCAGCTAACTTAAAGTGGGCGAGCGAGCTTTTAACCGAGTCATATGATGAGCTGTGTGTCCTCTGTTAGTCCTGGTCACAAGTCGCTGGTGATCTGGGCGAGGCGGGGCCGCGTCTCTTCATCATAACACGTTTCACACCAGTGTAATATTCTCACGTCTAAGTTACTCAGGGTCTGCTTTGTACGTACTGTACTGTATGTGTGAGTGCATGAAACGATGATTTACTGGACACTGTTTCATATGTAAAAGTCCCACACTCCAGCTTTCATTTATTTATAATGAATATCACATTCATCTTAATCATAGGGCCCTAAAGGAGATCCACTTATTCTGGCAATTAATAATTAATGTGGACCAATCATTACACAATATCACTTCACTGTTAGTCACTGCAACACATCAAAGAAATGTATGTGATAATGTATTCAAAAAGGCTGCCAATACTGGTTTCATGATACGGCTGTACTGTTTCCTTCTAGTATCACTGTGTTTCATTAAGGTAGCTTCCATCGATCTCTCCATTGAACAGTATAGTAATGGTCTTTTAAGGCGCATTCACACCAGCCTGGTTTAGTCCGGTTGAACCCGAACCCTGGAGCGTTTACCCCCTTGGTGCAGTTCGTTTGGGTCGGTGTGATCGCCG
>CAKAOH010022349.1:55172-85934 GCA_916701665.1 Sebastiscus tertius
TGTGGACCAATCATTACACAATATCACTTCACTGTTAGTCACTGCAACACATCAAAGAAATGTATGTGATAATGTATTCGATAACATTAAAAGGCTGCCAATACTGGTTTCATGATACGGCTGTACTGTTTCCTTCTAGTATCAATGTGTTTCATTAAGGAAGCCTCCGTCGATGGCGTCTCTCCATTGAGCAATATAGTGAAAGTTAACCTGATTGACACAAGTTAATGGTCTCCAAAGGCGCGTTCACACCAGCCTCTTTTAGTCCGGTTGAACCCTGGAGCGTTTACCCACTTGGTGCAGTTCGTTTGGGTCGGTGTGATCGCCGGACTCAAACTGGAACCAATCACAGGAAGCGTACCATTTATGTGTCATTTCATTGGTTAAAAAAATATTTGCTTTTCCTGTTTTGGTGACTGGTGAACTAGTAGTCCATCTGCACTTTTGCTACCACTGAATTTGATAAATTTACTGTTCATCAGACCAAATGAGACAATATATCCACAAATGAGACAATAATTAGCTGGCTAGCGTATCCTGTGGTCCTCCTCCTCACTCCCTGTATCTAGGAGACTACTGTACCGGTGGGAGAGCGGTGGGCGTCTCCGTAGTCTCCTAGCAGCAGGGAGTGACGGACGGACGGTTTAGTCCCACCGGCCCGCTATTCGGCTCATGTAACCAGCGTAGCATGAAACTATACTTCATGACAAATAATCAAATGACTTTTCCACCACATGACTTTTGTTTACAATTTCTGGACTTTTTTGCCTTTGTGAACGAAAATAGAAACAGTATATCATCCTCAAATTGGTTCAATTCAGGAACCGGATCTTTAGATGTGAAGCACTGTTAGGTCATGCTGATCAAATAACCTGCCAGGATATATAAAATGTAAAGTTTTAACTTGAAATGTAGGCCAATGTTACATCCTGTGGTCTGAACTACCTAATATGGGTGTGTACTGTATTTTGTGCTATTTTGAGCATAGCCCCAAATGTGTTACCTTATCAGTAAGATAGAATTACATAGACATATGTAGTATGTACAATATGAGTTGTTGTTTTTTTAATAACAGACTGGCTTTCCTTTTAACCCATAAAGGAGTCTTTCCACAGCCTGAGCAACATGAGTCTAATGAGAGTAACTAAAAGACTAAATAACATAGGAGAGCATTTCCACTTGAATAACGCCACAGAGTAACATTCAACTGGCCCTGGTTACTGGACAAAGGGCAGTGCCGTCGTGTGGAAATAATGAAAATGAGCTGAAATACCAGAAACACATTTTCCGAGTGTGATCCAGTTTTTGAACTAAGTTGAGCTGAGTGTGGCAACAGATGCTTGAGGAAGGGATTTTCCATGAGACAAAAGACAGTGTGAAGACGGAGACAGAGACAGATAGTAGAGATGCTACGGGTGAGATACGTACTGATGTAGAAGGTGCTGGGGGCGTGGGTTCCATCGAATTCAAGCTCCAGCAGGTTGCTGGTCTTGGGGTCGTGTCTTAACCACAGGGCCACGCCCAGAATCACACCTCCTGCAAGCTGCAACAGACAACACAACACATCCTTCAGTTCAATACATCGCACTACATTGTGCCACTTACATTTTTTTCATCAGTTTTTAATGTTTTTCTCATATTCACATATATTGGGCACACCGAGTGACATGAAAATAAAGGTCCTGAGCCAGATCCACACTCACATGTGTCACAGTGATGTTACAGTTTTATGATGCGTGTCATAACAACACTGTGCCTGCAGGACAATATAAGCTGTCAGTGGTTTATATTTGCATTGTTTTCTAACACTACAGATAAAGCTGGTGCCTGTTACTGCAAAGACAGCCTTCGCCTTAATGACAAAAACTTTCATTGAAGGAAAAGATTGACATTTTAGGAAAGGTTCATTCACTTTCTTGCTGAAAGTTAGATGAGATTGATACTTGATGCCACTCTCTTGTCTGCATGCTAAACATGAAGCTACCGTCAGCAGCTGGCTAACTCAGCACTTTACACTACATGTCAGCATTCACACATTCACACATTCACACATACAAGGCAGCCTTCGGGAGCAATTTGGGGTTAAGAATCTTGCTAAAGGACACATCGACATGTGACCGAAGGAGCCGGGGATCGAACTGACGACCATCTGATTGGTGGACGACCTGCTCTACCTCTGAGCCACAGCCACCCTTCTTTTATTTTATTTTTTTATTTTACAAAAGCTTGGATCAAGGGCTGACTTTCAATAGATCGCAGCGAGGTAGCTGCTCTGCTACGTACAAAACCCTGACCCAGAATCAGGTCGTCTGCGAGTGATTTAGCACCATCATCCGGCCGCACCCCAGCCCTGTCACGAATGGCTCTACTCACCGACCAAAGCCGGATATCCGGGGACAACCGAAGATCGCTATGGTATCATTACATCTAGACGGGATTCTGACTTAGAGGCATTCTGTCATAATCCCACAGATGGTAGCTTCACACCATTGGCTCCTCAGCCAAGCACATACACCAAATGTCTGAACCTGTGATTCCTCTCGTACTGAGCAGGATTACTATTCAGTAATGTAAAACAAACCTGTCTCACGACGGTCTAAAGGCTGGAAACAGCTAGCCAGTATCTGCAAAAAGGAAACAAAATCTACCTACCTAAATTGTCAAACTATTCCTTTAAGTTATATAAGTGTTATATAGTAATGATATTTTGAGTGTATATTTGAGGCAAGTAGCTAACATCTGTTGTGATTTGACATGATTTGGTCGCACCCTTATTTTCCTTCTTCTCTGGCTCAGTCGGTCCCTCCCCGCCTGCACTTTCATCATCAGTGGCGTCTGAGTCAAAATCTCTTGTTGTCTCTCCCCATTCTGTCCCGAATACCATCTTTTGGGCTCCGGAGCTTTGGTAGTTATCAACAGCAAATATTCAAAACTTCGGCCAGGGTTGGGGTTGGTATCAGCCTGCAGCGCTTTCTCAGTGCTCCTCCTCCACAGAGAGATCACCGCTATCTGCGCTCAGCGTCTCTTCTCCTCATATATCTGTGTACGTGACGTACCTCAAAATCACGCTTGCGAGCCGTCTCCCCCTTAACGGCTGCGTTTTGAGGCTGATGTCTTCGCACATGCAGCCCCCAGGGCTTCAGCTCAGCCCTTTCGACCCGAGCATGTTGTGTGTGTGTGTGTGTGTGTGTGTGTGTGGATTTGAAGTTACTGTCTGTGCCGCTGTGTTTGCAACGTAAAACCATCATGCAGGGCATGTGAGTAAATTTGACCAGCAAATAATCAGATATAGCTTATGAGACTGATCGATCGGTGCATCTCTAATTCATGCACTTGCACTTCCATGTAAAATTTTAACTCGCATACTCACAAAATGGTCACATATGCGACCATTTTGGTTGCAGTCTGGAGCCCCGGCGAGACCCTTTGTTCAATTTGTTTTCATACTTCCTCTTCTGACCCAGGAAATTCCTGGGGGAAGCCCTGCAAGTTCTGCAATGTGTGACTTTGTTAGTGAAATGTATTGTTCTTCAGGGTGGTTTACATTGAACACGCCTTCCTGAGCCCTTTTGTTTGGCCCCTGGACAAATAAATCCTAAATATAACCACAGTTAGCATATACCTCAGCAGGCACACAGGAACAAGCATCACCCACACACGGCCGCAAAAGTAAAATAAACCACAGACGGACGCAGCAGACTGCAGGATATCTTATAAATCTCATACTTCCAACACATTCAAAAAAGAGAATATCTAAATTAAACTAGCAAACACTAGTTGCTGTGAACCAAAACAGGCTCAGCCTCCCCCCCCGACTCCCTCCCCATCCTCCTCCTCCTCCTCCTCCTCCTCCTCTCTTAGTGAGGTCCATTCCAGAGCTAAGGTCAGCTGCTGCCCAGCAACCAGATCAACACCATAACTGGCAAGAGTGAAGACATTCAACACACACACACACACACACACACACACACACACAGAGACACACACACACACACACACACACACAGAATGACTCACTACTTCAAGTGAACCCCTCCTCCTTACCACTAGTGTGTTACCACTGACTCGTCACTGACATGCATGAAGGTTTAACCAGATTTAAACAGATGTCTGAGAGGCTTTAATATACAGCATTGATATAAATTATGAGTAGAGGGAGAATCCAGACAGAACATAGTTTAAATCCATGATTTTTAATGCTTTGCCTGAGATGTGACTGAGCCTGGAGAAGCACAGCTACAACTACTGTTAATTGAGGTCAGAAACAGTCCTGATCCCAGGTTAGCTGCAGCCCAAAGGACACGTAAAGGGTTAAAACACATCTACCAATCGGTGGTTTCTAAGTGAAAGTAATAAACTAGTTAATCACAAATCCATAAGACGGCCTTTGAGCTAGCTATAAATCTGGTATCTGGGATGTTTGAGTCAGAGGGACTGGCAGCTTTTGGAAAAGGATCAACCCCAGATCTTTAACTGTTTCAGACCAGTTTTAAAGAATCACTGAAACTTGAATGAAATTTGGCCAGAGAAGTTAGAAGACTCAAGGCTCGTATTTCAACAAAATAGTCAAGAAGCCTGAACTGAACTTTCTTCATTAACGTCTGGTTACAGCTTCTCAAAAGTGAATAGTTGTGGGGTTTTTCTAAGTCCTCTAGGAAAGGAGACTGAACAACATTGAGGTTTTTAAGTGTTGGTCAGACAAAACGAGCAATTTAAACTATGGCTGTCAAAGTTAACGTGTTAATAGTGTTAACGCCACTAATTTCTTTAATACATAGAGTGGAGATACTGGCATCATATGAAACTAGAACACTGACAGCTGTTGTTGCCTGTTGGGCTGCAGTTTGCCATGTTATGGATTGAGCATATTTGTTATGCTAAATGCAGTACCTGTGAGGGTTTCTGGACAATATCTGTCATTGTTTTATGTTGTTAATTGATTTACAATAATAAATATATACATAAATGTGCATAAAGCAGCATATTTGTCCACTCCCATGTTGATAAGAGTATCAAATACTTGACAAATCTCCATTTAAGATACATTTTGAACAGATAAAACATGCAATTAATTTGTCAACTGGGCCTTAAGAAATTGTGAAAGACATTTCTTTTGACATTATAGAGACCAAAAGATTGATTGATTAATTAATCAAGAAATTGATGATCTGAGGATGAAGTGATAATGAAAATAATCATAGCTGCAGTGAGTGTCATAATGAAGTATAATAGCAAGGTGCATTTTGTTATAAACAAATTTCACAGCAGACATTTTGACATATCATAGCAGGAAAAGCAGTTTAAACTTATACCATCAATAATGACTACATTCAGTTGAAATGCTTGAGTAATATAACAGAACCCTGGTATTGTGGCTTCATAGGACTTTTAAAAGAACCAGAACTAGTAATTCTGTTAGTAAGTATTTCCAGCTATAGCGAGTCATAATGTCTGACGTGAAAAGGCCTTTTGTCAGAAAATCTAAACTGAGAGGCAAGAGGACATACACTCCATCTTGTCTTGGGTAGGTAATGGCATTAAGGCTAACATAGAATAACACAGCAGACTGGCTACCGACTCTATTTTCAGTGACTTTTCAGTATTTTTGGCCTCAGACGCCAAAGACATTATCCAACCATCTGCTGCTCATTCAGCCTCTGCATTTGTTGTCACACATTCCACACCGAAAAAAACTGTCTAAACACATGGGCCGGCATCTTGTTAAATCATCATGTTTCCTACAGCCTGCCTGCTGTCACCAAAGAGAGGGCGGATACTGCTGACTGACAGTGTAGGCGTGTCAGGCTAATATTAAGCATGTTTAAAATGTGTTGTAACACAGGAAAAACAATCATAACAGCTGTAACTAAGTCTTTACAGTTATGCCGACCTTACACCAAATGACTATTTAAGCGGTTTCACTGTCACAGACATATTTCCGTTTTCGGTAAAAATCCCCAGAGTTTTGCAAGAGTTGCGGTGTGCTTCCTTGAACTGGATCTTCTATTGTGAGGTGATCATAAAACTCAGTCCCAGCTGTCTTAAGTCAGTCTTTTTCTCATCTTGACGTTCCGATAAAATCAAACAAGTTTAATATCATCGTAAGTTCCATGACGTGAACATTGTCAACAACCAATAGGTGCACTCTCTCCTTGGGAAAGAGACGTCTGTAACTCAGCGGATCATTTTTTTTGAGGTGAATCAACTCCCAGTACGAACACTCTAATAGTCCTTATTTAAATCATTAGGTCCTCAAAGTTGTAGAACGCACTAACAGCTGAATCCAGAGTTATTTCTCTTCCTAACAGACCGAGGCTGGAGCGAGGGCTGGGAGGCGGAGTTAGCAAGCTGTGACGTCAGCGTCAGGCTGTGACCCCATGACCAAGCCATGTGACCGAGCGGACGCTATACTGCGCTTGCTCCGTGGGCCCAATGGATGCGGAAGATCGCCGGAAGATCCGGGTACTTTTCCAGTCGGAAGTCGAGCCATTTTGGCTTCCTGCGCCACTGAGCAACTTTCACAGGAATGAACGGGGCCCCGCCTACAACGCTGTATCCAGTTCTCTTAATACACCCATGTTGTAAATAATAACCCTGCAAGATCTCCAGTCTTTGCAAAATATTATAGTCTGTGACGAAAAACTCTGTGACTTAAGACACACAGTCTTTAGGTGTGAGTGTGTCAGACTTTGGTCTTTTAAAAGTCTTTTCAAAGTCTCCTAGTGTATGGTAGGCGTTAATGACTCTCAACACAGAAGGGAAACTGTGAAATTGCTTCAAATATCATGTAGTGTGAGATCAGATCAGCACATGTTTCCCCTCCAGTGTCTATTTCTGCCTGTTGCCCGGAGTACAGGGGGTTGTAGAATGCTGGGCATGTTGGAGGATGGGGAGTAGGGGGGTTGGGGTGTTGCCTGCAGTTCCCATAAGCCTCCTATACCACCACACTGAGGCTTCACCCCAGCCCCCGTAGCCTCTTAACCCTCTCAGTGTCCCAGTGTGATTTATGGAAACAGGAGGTCTCCCTTATAAAGAGCCAGGCTCCGCGGCTGGCTGCACAGTGACCGCACGTTGCAGTCAGAGTGTTTCATCAGATCGACTGGACTCGTCTGCTCTGACAGATCCTCTCACAGAGCTCTTTAGAGCAGCCAATAAAGCTAAAAGGGTTAAAGTGGGATATGTGTTAAAGAGGAAGAAGGAGCCAGAGGGATGCTGTAATGCATTAACAATCACATTAAAAGTCACTTTACCAACACTTCTTACCCAGAGCTGCAGAGTGCGACCATTTTGGTCTTCGACTAAGCATGTTCGTTGGTCACACTGGTGCGCCTGACATTTAGCAGGTCTGACTATGTGTGTGTATGTGTGAAACCACGCCCTGGACTCCTCCTCGAGCGACATCACAACCTTAAAAATAGGGCTGCACCATTATGGCCAAAATGATAATCATGATTATTTTTTGTTTATAGATTAAGGACAAAATATTTCTATTGTAATTTCACATTTAAATAAACAGAGCACTGCTTTCACTTCCATGTTGTGCTTCATTCCAACTGTCAAAAACTCTAAATGCTATCCTTTTACTTTGTTAATGTCATATATAATGCTTATTTGCATAAAAACACGCAATTCAAATGATTAGGAAATAAATTATTGTGTTTTTCTTTAAATATTTGCTGTGATTAAGTGAGTAGTTCTAATTATATATTATAAGCTGCTTAGAGCTAGTGTTAGGAAACAAAGTGTTAGTGTTGTGAAAACATCTCATTCAAACAACTGGATGTATTCAAGTTTCTCGCCACATTTTACCAGACTACATTTGAACACATCATGAGAGTTTTCTATGAGCATTTTAAACGTCACAATCGCAGTCGATCTTGTTCATTTAATTGTGGAAAGCCAAAATCGTGATCGCGATTAATATTTGATTAATTGTGCAGCCCTACTTAAAACATTCCGGAAATTCAAAATGAAGAGAACTATCGATCGATTTTCCGTCAAGAAAAATGTTGCGGTGCCCGTTGCACCTGTCCCTGCCAACGTCATCAACCTAATCAGAGGCGCCAGATTCATTTCAGAAGTGGGGGTGAGGGCAAAAGGTGTGTGTGTGTGTGTGTGAGATACTATAGGCTACATTTAATAACACGAGACAACTTAACCGCTAGATTCTTCTCTGCTCCGGAGATCGCCAAACAGCTGCATATCTCTATCTCTCTCTCTCTCTCTTAGTGTGTGGTTACTCTACCACACACTCGCTCCTCTTATAGGTAGACTACATCTACATTTGTCCCACCGGCGCACCCGAATAGGTAACAGTGGCCTTGCATGTTCACATTTGGCGAGGTTTAGGGTGAGAGTTGCAGGTTGATTGGGCCTCCCCGCAATACTTTTGGCAATACCACCCGATTAACACAAATCACGTCACTCTATTGATATTTAAACTCAGCTCTGCCTCAACAGTGAACAGATCGCCTAAAGGGCCTTTCACACAGAACGCAGCATAAATACATAGGTGAACCGATTTTTCTAGTATCTAGAGGTAAGAGGTCAAGGGACCCCTTTGAAAATGGCCATGCCAGTTTTTCCGCGCCAACATTTTGGAGCCTCCTTCGCAACAAGCTAGTGTGGCAAGGGTGCAATGGTATTCTTGGGTTTTCTAGTTTCATATGATGCCAGCATCTTCACTCCAGCTTTAAAAGTGAGCCTGCTACATCCTCCGAAAGATCGAATAGCGGCCGAGCCCGACAGCGGGCTGTCGAACTTTTAAGAGGTTAATTAAAAATCGATAGTGTTTTGGAATACGGTATCACAACGCTTAATATCGCGATACTCATGTGTATCAATACATTCTTACACCCCTAATGTTTGCTGAACCCAGCTGCAAGTACGGCACAAACCGCGTTCTGTGTGAAAGGCCCATTAGACATGTTTTCCTCTCAGTAGTAGGGAGCACTGAACAGGGAAACTCTTCTCTGACGTAGCCATAAATGACAAATAGCTTCACCCAGTTTACGGGTGACGGGAATCTGTCGACAACTTTGGGTGGAGGAAATCTCTTTCCTCCCGGCTAGCTCATTATTAAGCATGAGCGAGACACAGCTGATTGGTAACTGCTGACGAACGGCTTCTTTAGCACGTTGTGACACAAAGGGCGAATGCAGATGCACCATTGGGGCTCTGAGGACACTCCTTTTAATAACCCACATTAGTACATTGGATTGACACAAGATCTCATTCGAAAGGTGTTATCTGTTAGGTGTTATCTAACATAAACTAGTGGTAAGCGCTTGAATCGATAACAATTGTCACTGGAACTTTACATGCAGGTTCTGACACACTTTTTGCGATGAAAATAAAGTCCAAAAAACGGTGCCTGTTTACGCGTCTTGTGCAGACACAGACGGGGCCGTGAAGCTGCTGCCAACTTATTGCCAGTTATCTATGTTAGATAGTGTTGAAACTGTGGCTTAATTATTAACTCTCTGGTCCCTGAACAGTTAGACTGAGGAAAAGTGCAGCAGTGGGAAATAAAGAGCCTATTGCAGCACTTCAGTTGACATTCATTATTGATACTGGCAATCAGAGGTGGACGGTCATCGGGAGTAAAAGCCTTTCTGTTGGGGTTCCTGGGCTCAAACTGTAGGCCAGGTGTCAATCTACTAACACCAAAATGAATGCTGTTTTCACAGCAATAAAAAATAGATAACAGAGAGAGAATTATGACTTGTTGAACTTCCAAATAAAAATCAGTATGCAAACTGTAATAAAGGAGTGGATGTTGACCTGCGTGGGATTTTTTATTTCACTTTTGTTTTTTACCGTGGTTTCGAATTGGTATCAAGAATCGTAGAATTTCTCTGGTATTGGTATCGACTACTAAATTTCTGGTAAGGTAAGGCCTATGGGATCTAACAAAACGCTTAAAATGTATTATTGCGGTGCCAAAAGGCACGGTGGAATAGTTTTTTTACAACGTTGCAACCAGTGTAAAAAGTTAGTCTGGGGCCCTGTATTTAAACATTATAAACATTGCAAATAATTACTTTTATAATGTAGTCTTAAAAAACAATGTAGTTTAAAAAGGATTTTTTTTTTTATCTGGAAAGGCCATGTAAAAGTGGAGACACTAAAAAATAATAATAATAATAGACAGGACAATTAAATGAGACATTTAACAAAAGCAAACAATGATGAATCAATAACTTGATGGATTTGTGAAGAAACAACTCTGACACTATTAAATTTGATACTGCTGAGAAAAAAATGGAATCTGACACAATGATTCGGTTTAATTGATTAGTCAATTGACAGAATCTGTAACAATTTTGCTAAGATTAATCGTTACATTAAGCAAAAATGGCAAATACGCAAATAAAATACTTTTCTGTGTTGTATATTAGTGTGAATTTAATACCTTTGGGTTCTGGACTGTTGGTCGGACAAAACAAGACCTTTGAAGACATGACTGTGGGCAAATGTTATGCATGTCTAACTGGACAACACCAGGACACAGATTTCTCGAATGCACCAGAGTACAGGGGGTTCAAATGTTGATTGCAACACTTTAAAACTCTCACCCTTATCTTGCTTATCTGCTGAGGAAGCTACTTCTAAACTGAAACTAAACCTGTCTGCAACACGTCAGCCTGTACTGCACTTACACTACTAACATCCTCTAATGTGTCTAGAAGATTCTATCTGCAAAGAGGCTGTAACAGGCAGCGTGATCTGTACCCAAGTGATGAAGATGAGTGGGCAACATGTGGGAGAGTGCACACTTAAAATGAATAGAAATGATCAACAAAGAGAGTACAGTTGGCTCTTATAATCACCTTCTCTTAACCCATTATTTCTTTTGATTTGTCTAAAATACTGATTACTAGAGCTGGGCAATATGGCCAAAATATTCTATCCACGGTATATATTTCATATATAACAATAAAGCATGTTTTCTGGTAATTCAATATTCAAAGTCTATATGACATAACCACATGGTAAAGTCTATTTTGTATATTCTTGTGTGAATTAAATACTTGACAAATGATAAGTATTTTCTAATTTTATGAACTTGAGCACAAAATTAACTCAACAGTTTTAAATCAAATTATAGAGATAAAAAAAAGAAAAAACAGGCTTAGCCTATATCACGATAGAAATTCTTTGTCTCTTCATCATCTATTGCCTACCATAGACTAGAAGACTGAAGTCTGACACCCTGTCACATCTAAAGACAATGTGTCTGAAGTCACAGAGTTTTTAGTCTCAGACTATAATATTTTTCAAAAACTGGGGATCTTGGAGGGTCACTATTTACAAGACTGCAGCTAAATTCCTTCTGAGATGGTGTACCCTGGTGGAAATTTACAAGAAGAAAAATGTTGAGAAAGAAGTGGATAGAAAGCTAGCTAAGTAGCTAACTACTGTCCCGAATGGGGCTACTTGCTACTTGCAAGCTAACATTAGCTACTGGAATGTTTGCTATTAACCTACGAGCTAACTGTATGTTTCAGCTAAGAGGCGCTCTTGTTCACTCCACAACTCCACCAGTATCTCCATGTTTACTTTCTACCCCATTTGCTGCTTGCTGTTTAGTTTGGTTCTGGAGAAAGCGCACCTATTGGTTGTTGACATTGTTTGCGTCATTGAACTTACAATAATATTAAACTTGTTTGATTTTATTGGACCGTCAAGATGAAAAAAAGCCATTTTGGCATCATGCGCCACTGAGCAACTTTCATAGGAATGAATGGGGCTCCAGCTCCAACGCTGTATCCAGTTCTCTTAATACATCCATGTGTTATAAACTATTGTGCAGTGTTAGCCTATAAATGCTTTAATCTGTTACTCCAACTGGAATTCCTTCATCATATTTCATTGTCTCAACAACAACAACAACAACAACAACAACAACAACCAAACAGGAAGCAGCAAAAGGGGGAGAAAGTAAACATGGAGTTACTTCTACCCCTTTTGCTGCTTCCTGTTTGGTGCTGGAGAAAGCACACCTATTGGTTGTTGACCATGTTTGCGTCATTGAATTCACAATAATATTAAACTTGTTTGATTTTATCGGGCCATCAAGACGAGAAAAAGCCATTTTCGCATCATCTGCCACTGAGCAACTTTCATAGGAATGAATGGGGCCTCGGCTCCAACACCGTATCCAGTTCTCTTTACACAACCATGTGTTATAAACTGTTGTGCATTGTTTTGGCGTGTTAGCCTTTAAATGCTTTAATCTGTTTCCCCAACTGGGATTCCTTCGCCATATTTCATTATCACAACAACAACACGCCCCCACCAATGCAGCTCCCTACACTGCTTTAACACTGGGATGTTTTTGGTTTCAAAACTGTCCCCTGACACGAGTTAAATCAACCAATCAGGATGCTTAACACTCAAATATTTACCTTTACAAAAATATAAGAAAATATATAGTGACATTTTTTGATTTAGACCCGTACAAGTAGCAGAGTAAATGTGGATCAGGCAAAAAAAAAAGGAGCTGTTTCGAGAAGCTCTTCCTTCCAGAGGGAGAGCACAAACTAAACACCCACAAATGTTTCCATGATCCATCACCCAACACAGGGCCTTGACTCACCAAATGGAAACCACCATGAGTCTCCCCCCTCTCCACACTCACACACACACACATTGGGGTGGAGGATGTAATCCAAACAAAGCCATTCTCCAAACCCAAAGCGAGGCTAGAGTCTCCTCTAGCCAACCACTAGTGATGTGTTGGTCGGGAACGAGCCGACTCAAAGAGCCAGCTCTTTTAAGTGAACGATAAGAGCCGGCTCCCGTCCGAGAGACGTTTTCTTTCTTTTTTTCTTTACTTAATTCAAGACAGAATGATAGGACGATGGTGTCCTCACCTGATTGGACGAATGCTTTCCCTCCATTTATTTCAAAAGATTCTCGGGAGTTTCGAGAAGGCGGCAAGTCGCGTCAGACGCCTTTGATTTGCATGAAGTAGACTAAAGCTCAACTTTATGCAAATGAGGAGCGGGCATCGTGACGCTCCGTTTTCTCGAATAGCGACGCCACGCCACCAGAATACATTGCGCGGATTCTTACATAGACAATGAATGGGGAGCGTGGAAAGCACGGAGCCTGTGGACACGTACCAGGAGAGGAGGAGAGAAAGAGAGAGAGGAGTGCGGTGCGCAAATAGCTGAAAAGATGAGTGACAGTCGTGAAAACGAAGCGGCATGTAAAATTATGGTATTCTGGAAATTATATTTAGTATAATTATATTGAATAATTTAAGTGATATATATGCGCACACATACTAATCATTAAGGTCAAAACAGCTAAAGCTAAATTTGGCTGAATTATAAAAAGGCAGAAGTGGTGAAATGAAGAGCCGTATTGGGGAGCCGAAAGAGCCGGCTCTTTCTTGGTGAGCTGAGCCAAATGATCCGGCTCACTAAAAAGAGCCGGAATTCCCATGAACATCTACAGCTTCACATCAGACCTACTAACTATAAGATTTAACCAGTTTATAATCAGCTTAAATGATATTTAATCCTCTTTTGGTGAATCAAAACGGTTGTACTATGAGTTTAACATCACAACAAACTAAAACTATCGAGTAAACTTGTCTTTTTAGGGGTTAAAGACGTTATATTTGCTCTGATTTAACCCCTGATTGTCCGACATGTCGTGTTTTTGCTGCGTAAACTGTGATATTCGCCACCTCGTGATTGTGTGTTATTATAGTTACGTAAATTAACCGCACATGCCTTCATTCGGTCACCATCCTCTCTCCTCTAGTGGTGAAACATCCCCGGTTATTCACGGTGTATAACGGTATAATTGAAGGCTGCTAAAATCAGAGTAACGGTTCATAACGGTCTAAACCAACCGCCGCTAACCGCACGAGGAGAGAGACACCAACCGCCGCTAACTGCACGAGGAGGAGAGGAGAGGCGGGAAGAAAACAAGCTGCTCACCCAGAAGATGAAGTTGAAGAAGAAGAGCAGGTACTTGATGCATTTGGTGCAGCCTTCGACTCCCATGGTGGTCCGTTAGTCGGTTATATTTGTGTTTATATCGTTAACGGGACGGCAGCAGCAGCAGTAAGAGGCCAGGTGGTGTCGTGAGGCGTGTTAACGGGACTGAGTCTCGACTGGGAATCCTGACTAGAAGCTCAGAGACAGAGGCAACACCCAACTCCTCCCTCCCTCACGGTCTGAACCCCCATTTTAATCCCAACGGTCCCAACAACATGGTACACTTCCGGTCACCGCCTACAAAATAAAACACACAAACATGCTTCGACATTTTGGGAGTGGTCTGCTTTGCTTCTGTAAATGGTTCTTCTAAATCATAACATTTAGCACTGCTAAAAATACATGATACTAGATATGTATGGAAGCCTCTTGCCGCCGTAATAAGTGCTATATTACGAAGGCGTATTAGGGCCACATTGAGGGGAAAAATCGGAGATTCCTATAAAGTCATAATATTACCAGAATAAAGTCGTAATATTACGAGAATAAAGTAATACGTTTATGAGAAAAAAAGTTGTAATATTCCGCAAATAAATCATAACTTTACGAGAAAGAAGTTGTAAAATTACGAGAATAAAGTCATACTGTTATGAGAATAAAGTCGTAATTTTACAAGAAAAAAAGTCTTAATATTACGGGAATAAAGTCGTAACTTTACGAGAAAAAAATCTTAAAATTACGAGAATAAAGTCATAATATTACGAGAATAAAGTCATAATTTTACAAGGAAAATAGTCTTAATATTATGAGAATAAAGTCATAACTTTATGAAAAAAAAGGTCGTAAAATAACGAGAATAATGTCGTAACTTTACGAGAAAAAAGTCGTAAAATTACAACTTAATTCTCGTCATTTTACGACTTCGTAATATCGAGAATAAAGTAATAACTTTACGAGAAAAAAAAGTTGTAATATTAAGAGAAGAAAGTCGTAACTTTACGAGAAAAAAGTCGTAAAATTACGAGAATAAAGTCATAACTTTACGAGGCAACACCCAACTCCTCCCTCACGGTCTGAGCCCCCCCATTATGATCCCAACGGTCCCAACAACATGGTACACCTCCAGTCACCGCCTTCAAAATAAAACACCCATTTATTAATAATATGCTTTGGGAGGGGTCTCTGCTTCTGTAAATGGTTCTTCTTAGTCATAACATTTAGATTCTCCCACTGCTAAAAATGCTTACCATTTGTATGGAAGCCTGTTCCTGCCAAAAGAACCCGAGGAAAAATGAATGAATTAAAGCAGTAATAACTGGTTGTTTATATACAATATATACCAGTAGGCCTATATTAAAAGCATAGACTGTATATAAGAAATGGAAGTGGTCACCACGACGACAAAGCAAATAGAAGCAAAGAGACCAAACTCTGGTGTTGTTTTGACAACAGCTATTTTGGTTAAGACATTAACAACAAAACCCGCAAGGTGGACGTTTTACTGGCGTCCGGTAGTCAGCAATTTTGGGGTTACAAAAACGGCATGGTTTTGCCCCAAACTACATGTGATTATCATAAAGTGGGCCTGTCTGTAAAGGGGAGACTCCCCATAGAACCCATTTTCAACCAGATTGAGGTCAGAGGTCAAGGGACCCCTGTGAAAATCAGCATGCCAGTTTTCCCTCGCCAAAATTTAGCATAACTAACTAACTCATAGGCACGGATCTTTATTGTAAATTGCTGCCTACTTTAATAGAGGAGGTTGCTTTGCTCTTTAGCTGTCAGCTATAGCCTTCTCCTGAAGACAGATCATTTCGTGTGGGTAGTTGGCACCATTGTGGTTTCACGGTTCCACCTTGTGGCAGTAGCAGTACATCAAAATGAGAAACAATCCAAACCGGTGGAGAGAGGAGGGAGGGTCTCAGCAGGTGGAGATAAGACCGAGGTAAATGCAGAAAGAACATATCAAGTTGCAGCCTTTAGTGATATTACAATTATTTAAATGTCTAGTTCAAATTTGATCACAACATTAACCACAACTCCCCACCATCTGTTTGCTTTTACAATCAGACTGAGGACATTTAATGTTTTTTTTTTCCTTTCTTGAATCTGTTTTGAGTTTATTGTTTGTTTAGTTAATTTTGTTACTATGTTGGATAATTGTGCGGTGCACTCAATTCAATTCATCTCTGATAGATTAAAAGTTAATTAGTTTATTAATAGTTTCTTTTCTCAACCACAACCCTTCTTGTGACACGTGTTAATCCATTCTGTGCTATTTCTACACTCTGCTCTTTTGTGTGATATGTACACCACATTATGTCTGGGGAAGAATGCCTAACAGTTTTAATCCATTGATGTGAACAACACCTCATAGTGCTCCATTAACTGAGGAAAGGCACAAACAAATAAGCTGCTGTCAGCAGAAACATAAAATACCAGAATCCATCTTAACAGTGGTAGCATTAGACATTAACCTTCACATTGTGGCAACAAAGTTAGGATTTTGGTGTAAAAAATGTGTATATATTTTTTTACTTTATTATACATTTATAAATTACAACAGTTATTAGTTACCCATTTAGGCAAGACATTTTTTTTAATTATTACTTTATTTGAAAATATGCAAGCATTAACCAGAAAGGCTAATTTTCATTTGTATTCCCCGGTCAGGCAATAGTTAAAACACAGACGTTAAGAATAAAAGCACTGAAAATATAATCAACAGTAAATAGAGGCATAGAGACAAGAGAGACAGTTCAGTTATCACTCCACAGTTTCAACTAATATATCAAATAACTAAATTAAATAACTAATAATGTTCCTAAAATCTTTACCAAACCTGCCTTTAAGGGGAGACACTACAGGTGTATAGGGTAAACATTTTAACTAACATATCACCATGCAACTCCCCCCGTTGATTACTTACATTAAGACAATTATTATTACAGGTTTTCTGAAATGTTATGTTTAGATATGCAAATAAGGCATTATCTTATCAAATATGTGATAATATGCATATATGTCTAGAACAGAAATCTGAACATTGGATAAAGCCATGTTCCAAATTCTTGTTTTATTTTGTTGACATATTAGAGCCAAAGGTTTTTACGGAGAGAATTTTGGAAATCACTTTTTATCACTTCATAAATCAGAAAATACTGTCAACAGCCATAAAGAATCTGTGTTTTTAGGAACCAAATGTTCTGTAAATCAGGCTATGAATGATATAACATGATAAAACTCCTCCGTAAAAACCTGGACCTTAAAAACCACACTATAGGAATGAAACTAAGTGCAACTGAAGAAAACAGCCTTTAAAGATATGAATTGTAAAATTACATACAGTACATTTTACAAGACACTACAAATGAATAGGGTAAAAAAAATGTTACTAAGACAATAATTTCATGTATTACAAGTTTTATGAAATTGTATGTTTAAATATGTAAATGAAGCATTATCTTATGCTAACTTTTGGTGAATTTAGAAGAAATCTACAGATAAACAAAGTAATAAGATAAACAGCTAAATGTGTATTTTGGATGTTTTCTTTCTACTAGTCTGAAAAGAAGACAATGTTATATGTTAGATGTTATGGAAGTAAAATAGACCAAAATCTCAAAATTGACCAGTGCATGAAAACAGTTTTTGTTTAAGCCTGGGGTGTCTCTCTGTAGCAACACTAATAGATGTTTCCTTTTCAAGGGTAGCCACTGCATGAAGTTTCACGAGGACATATGAATGAAATTTACGTTGTCACCTTCTGGATTGACCGGCTGTAATCACCTTAAATGACAGACTTTGGCTGATTTGAGGCTGATTTTGGTTTTCAGGTTTTCGGATGTATTTGAATTTTCAGAAAAATCTGAGTTTCCCCCGTCATAATTCCACAATTATGTGCAGATTGGTGACTTCAGTAAGCTTTTAGCACAGCTCCACCCAAATCCTGTCCCCACCTTCTTGCCAGACCAAGGCTAACTTACAGGCCGGTCCCATAAAGGAGGCACTAAGCTCTGTATGATTATAACTCTACTCAAGATTGTCAAATCACTACGGCTTAGCCAAACCACCGTCTTGGATTCAGGTCAGTATCCTAGTTTGCCATTCTCACCAATCGCCGTCCAACCTCACATTTCCCACCCATGTATACCCAGCCCATCCAACCCAATGATCTCCACCCAAACCTTTCCAACTCCAGCTCGTCTCTGTGACCCTCCTACAGCCCCCCCCTACCCTCAGACTCTTCGGTGTTTGTTGAGTCGGTTCAGGGCGTCTTCTACAATGTCCAGCTCATGCCGAATGTCTTTCACCATGCTATTGATGCTGTTGGTGTCCTTCAGGACGTCCACACTCTGGGTGTAGGGGTCGTAGCGCACTGTGAATGGACGCCAAATGGTCTTAGCGAACTCCCTGCAGACACAATGTCAGAGTCATTTATCAATAGTTCAACCTTTCACACATCACTGTACGACATTGGAGCTACAAAAAAACATTCAACCAAAGTTTTGTTTGTAGTCAGAGCAGAATTCTACTCACCTCATTTTGTTCTTGGCTTCCTCAAAACTCTCGGAAACAAAGTAAGCGTGTTGGTACGTAGATATTAAGCACTCCTGGGTAGAGGTCATCACGGGGTCAAATGGAAGGATGTTGGCCTTGCCAGACAAAGCACGCTAATAGAAGAAAGACAGTAGACACATTGAGAGAATGACCTTCTTAACCTGGTTGGTAGTAGTAACATACTGTAGTTTTGGCTGACAGCATGTGAATGCTATAATTTGAAAAGATCCAAAATCTCAAGTCATTTATAAATGGCAACATTTTCACCAAACTTCATTGGAATCTTTTAATTTTTTTAAAGCATATATATAAACATATGGAAGTTCACAGTGTAAGCAATAAGCGCAGCAGATGAACTTGTGCTGTATAAAGTTTGACAGCAGATCGTGTGTCACCTTGAGTTCACTGACGGAGGAGAGGAGTCCAGCTCCGTAGGCCCGTAGCCGGCCGTCCTGCTTACACAGACCAAACTCCACTGTGAAGAAATAACACTGGAACAAAACAGGTCGTAACTTTGACATCGTCCTATTCATACACAGCGTGAGAATGTAAGTAATAGATGTCACTTAGTAAGTTGTAATAGTAAATATTAATACATATTTGACTAATTTGTTTGTCTGCTCTCAATTTAGTCTTACAACTTGAAATACTATCACTGTTCTTGTGTTCTGTTGTTTTAAGGGTGGTTTATGGAGTCTACACTGCCGCAATTAATCATAAATGCAAAACACTTTCCATATGCTGTTGATACACACTCTTTAAAAGGGATGTTGTGCTAAAATGAAACCGAGGAGACACAAGCAGTCATTATGTGAACATAACAGCTGGTTTCAATAAAATGAGTGCTGTTCAGCAGCCAAAGAATGTTATGCTGTTTTTAGCATTACACTCTACTACATTATTATAGCAACTGATCCTTGAACAAGAAAGTTCACATCAACACACCACAACAATAAACAAAATGACAAAAATGCGTCCATGTGTGTGTGTGTTTTCTCACTGTGGCCAGTTTGTGCACAGCATCATCTGAAGCTCCCAGCGATGCTAAACCGATCTCCTGAGAGAACTGGGCGAAGCTGGGCTCAGCGAGCAGAGGAACATGACCCAGCAGCTCATGGCACGTGTCTCTGCATCAACACAAACATTTGAGAAGGCAAACGCAGGTATTGTTTCACTGAAGAACACATAGTAGAAACAGTAGTATGAAGTGAATGATGTCTTGTGTGTGTGTGTGTACTCACGGTTCAGGTGTATACAGCGGCTCGGAGCTGTGGCGGACATACTGAGTGCAGTGGAAGACTCTGAAGGCTAGGCCTGCTAGAAAGTCTCGGGGGGAGAGGTACCCCGCTACTGGCTTAATGATGAAGCCTGAGCGCTCTACACACACACACACACACACACACACACACACACACACTGCCTGTCTGTTTCATTGATAGAGAGATGTTGACAGTGAAGTCTGTGAATTACCTAGATTACCAGAAACAATAGGCCTCATACAAGAACCACAAACTTACTCTTAAGTAACAGAAAAGTTTTCATTCAGGTACAGCCTTGGCCTGTTGCATGACTCATTCACAGATACACTGTTTGACTTTAAAAAAAAAAAGTGTACACTTTAAAAGTTGGCTGCAAGGAATTGTGGGGCTGCATTATCTCCTTTCCTTTGGTAAAGGATGGACCAGTGTATCCTACGCTAAAGGAGATAATAAAGGAAGCATTGAAGCTCCTTTCCTTAACATTTAGAGAATTTGAACAGCTCTTATCATGGCTGCTACTGAGATACTTCCGGGTCATTTCACTCCGTTAGGAACCTTCCTAAGCAACAAAGACTTTTCCGCCGCAGCCTTTGAGTCCAAGTGGACGTTTGTGTTGAATTTGAAGAAACCAGCTCAAAGGGTTCCTGAGATATCACGAGAATGTGACGGACGTAAGGCCTTTGGTGGCCATTTGACCATCAAAATCTAATCAGTTCATTGAGTTCAAGTGGACATTTGTGCCAAATTTGAAGACATTCCCTCAAGGCGTTCCTGAGATATCATGTTCACGAGAATGGACCGGACGGACGGCCACTAAATGAAACCTAAAGTAAAATTAAAATTCTGTTCACTGTCAGCGTGATGTGCCTCATGGCATGCCAATTTACTGAGACGTTCAACAACGTTTTGTTTTTTTAGATTGTATTGGCATTAGTATTTCAGCATGACAACTTCTATAAACAATTCAGCAGAAATGTTCACACCCAACAGCTGCCTCAGGGTCTCTAAGCGTGTTAATGTCCGGGGGAACGCTGTCAGAAAAGGTCACCGCATGCGACTATTTGGAGCTCTGATTATGCTAATGATCAAGTCTCATGAATGTGCACTTTTAGGACACGTTGCTGTTGAAATTTGAGTCTATTCACCTCCATTGTAAAGAAGTAGAAGCTTAATTTATTCTTGAAGGTAGACAATGTAACCTCAACTTTAGACTTTTCCTTGGGAAACTTTGGCATAAAATAATGTTTTTTGTAAGTTTAAAGCTAAGCCCTGTACAAAAAAAGATCATGATATTCGTGTTTTGTCTGATTTCTGAGTGAGAGGTTGAGGATTTTGTGCAGCTGACCTCTACTTGTCATTAGATAAACTGCTGCTGAGGGCGCTTCAACGTTGGCTTAACCACTCAGCCGTGGTTACTACTGTTTTTTTATCACATTGCTTTCTGAGACACAATCTGAGTCAGATTTGAAGAGTTACCCTTGAGGAAGTGTGAGACGTCCTCCAGCTGGGGGATGTTGTCTTCGCTGTAGTTGCAGTATTTGGTCAGCAGAGGCAGGTTCTTCAGATACTCCTTGCAGGCGTGGCTCGGGTACAGCTTGTTGAGCTCCCTGAACACCACGCCCCACGTACGCACCTCCTCTGTTGTGAAGTCTATACGAAGAATAGGATCGCCACTGACACACAGAGAGAGTTAGTTAGCTCACTGACGTCAGTGTCACAATGTAAAGATTAAATAAAAGCATGGGAGAAACAATGTAGAAATGTAGTTAATTAATTAATACAGTGGTACGGTGTTAGTGTATCTCAACAAGTGTTACTTAGAAACTATAGCGTGAACAGAAAGAGGACTGAGGCCCCATCAGAGCTGACGTGAACCAGAAACTGAACTGAATCCTGTTTCAAATTAACTGACAATGTGGACGCAAAAAGAACTGGGTCCCTTTTCTGTTGGTGCACTTTAATTGGACTGAGTTTGTTTTGATTAAAATGGACTATATGTGAAAACACCCTTAGTTTAACTCTTAACTTCAACAATGTGCTCCTATGGCCCTGTTCAGACCTGGCATTAACATGCGTCTTGACCTGATCCGATCACAAATGGAACTTTGTTCACCTTATAACCAATTATTGTTTTGTTCAAATATTATTTGACTTTGCGTGATAATATTAAGAGAATTGATTAGATGCATGTGCAAAGCTGTTATGTCATGCATCTTCCTTTGTTTGTCTGTTAATGCAGCTACACCACGTGATGAGGTTAAAGGGGAACTGAAATAAAGTCCCTTTGTGGTGGAATTTCCTGTCTCTCTCTCTCTCTCTCTCTCTCTCTCCCTAATTCGGGTTACCTCACGTCCAGTACTTCAATGTCTCCAGCTCTCGCCACTTTGGTCACCTGTACTAGGGTTCATCCTTAAATTTTGAAATATGTCACCTTAATCAACTTTATACATTAAAAGCAAAATTAAACAATATGCATCACAGTCAAAGAAAACTTACAGTTTGTAGCTCATAGCCAAATCAGCAAAATATTTTCTTCTTTTAAGGTACTCGTTGTCTTTAAACCCCTGCAAAAAACAGACTCAGTTTACATTTTCATAATTTCCTTATCATAAAAATGAAGTGAAGTATCACAGCTGTGTCTGTCCTACATACCGGATGGTCAGCGTCTAATTCAGAGCCATACATCAAAACCCTGTTCGTAGACAGATCCAAATCGGAGATCTTCCTCGGGAACCAGGGCACACCATCCATATCTGAAACACAATATTCAGGTTTAGTTCAATTAGAAAGCATTTGTGTATGTAATCATTAATAAAGTGTAATAAAACAGCCCTGTTAATTACATTTGGACCACTACACTGCTATATATGTTTTTAAGCATGAATCAAAATGAGTCAAAAGTTAAATATGGCCTACCATCATCAGGTAGAGTGGAGTTCTCAAATGGACTAATCTCAACAATATCAGTGTGCTTCCTCAGCAGCTGAGTGAGCTCCTTGAGCTGTTCGTGGTCAGTGTCACAATTCACAAAGATCTCAAAGTCTGAATTCCTTCGTTTGGACTTGCGGGACTCGATGTGAACGAGGTTGACGTGTTTTTCCTGCACATACAGAACATACAAGATGAACAAAACATGATGAATTCAACAAAACAAAGATTCAGCAATTTGAATTTAAGCACGCTTTTAAAACTTTAAATAAAACACCCACCTGGAAAAGCCGAAGCGCCTTGACGAGACCACCGATTTCATTCTTCAGTGAGAATATGATGGTTGCAACGCCATTCTCAGAGCTGGTGGTGGGCCTTCCAGTGGAGATGCTCCTGTTGTCCTGGTCCTCTTCAAATTTACTCAGTGTAACCTTAAAAAAATGATGTCAGTATGCATCAGTGACTTTCCTACAGCCTGAAAAGAATAAACATACAGTGCTTACTGACTTACAGATCCACTATAGGCAGTAAGTCTGTAAATGTATGCCAGCTAGGAGTTGCAAAGGGTCGGTAAATTTCTGGAAATTTTCCAGGGAAGTTAAGCTTAAGAATTTGGGGAATTTTGCACAATTTCAATATAAAAATCAGACCTTTTTAATAGTCCAGGACGCATGTTAAAGTGGCAGTAGGCAGTATATTTTTGGCATCATAGACTTCTGCACCTCCTCATGGCTCTGTTTTCAGGCTTTAGAAAATCTAGCCCGTGACGGGAGACTTCGACCAATCACAGGTCATTTCATTGAGAGAGCGTTCCTATTGGCTGTGCTCCGGGTCATGTGACTGGAACTTGGTGTTCCTTCACCAGATTTCTACAATGGCGGTGGCATCTCAAACTTTCTAATGCACTACAAGATGATTCTGAAAACATTTGAGGAGAAAAATAGACATTAACGTAACATAATATTGATTCATATTTGATCAGCGCTGCCTAGTTTGACCGTTTGGTCGGAGTTCGCGAGTGATTGACAGCCGACTCTCATAGACGCCTACTGAAGCTTTAATGCCAGGTCTGAACAGGGCCAAAAAAAGATGCTCAGAGGCAGTAAAATGACTGTTAAAGGCAGTGCAAATGGCTCTAGGGTCTGTCAATAGACTGTGCCCGTTGTCGGTGTGAGTTGGAAAGGAGCTATCTAGTCTGATAGCCTGTAGATATGTAGCCTATAGATAAAATATATTTGAATAAAATACAGTTGTACCATGCCGCGAGGCTCGTGTTTACCTGTTTATTCACATGAGGAGCGCAGTGAGCGTTTTTGAGTAGGAGGTCCTTCAGTGTGGCCCAGGACATATTCGCATACACACTGCTAAGAGAATGTGGCCGTATGTGGCCCGGACCACCTCTGAATGTGGTCTGAGCAAATGGATCTCAACGCGATCTCAACGCGTCTTGAGTGCGTTCACACCTGTACTTGGAGCTTTGATCAGATCACCCATGTTAATACGCATGTTAATACCAAATGACTGTTAAAGGCAGTGCAAATGGCACCAGGGTCTGTCAATAGACTGTGCCCTTTGTCGGTGTGAGTTGGAAATGAGCTATATATATATATAATATTGATTTAACAACCTTCCAAATTTACATCTCTGATGCAGGCTATAAGACAGTGATCACATATCCCAGGGTCAAATACACTACTGAAGATGTATTTATCATGTTGATTACAGAGAATAATATCAATTAAGCTGGAATTTGAGATATCATAGGGGTTCAGAAATGTGTCAAATTCATACCATTACAAATATCTTTGAACTAGATGATAATATTGAGATCACCCAAGATGACTACCTCAGAGGTTAGAAAAGGGGCTCAGCTGTTTGAACATTTAATAGCTGAGCTTGACTATTCAGAATTACATTAGAGATATCCATAATTGCGTTTGACTAGTCGTAATTACGTTGTCACTAGTCAGAATCTGTATTCAAGATATCTATAATGTCATTCTGACTGGTCAAAACGACAGTTAGTGATATCCGTCATTCAGTTCTGACTATCCTAAATAACAGTTACAGATATCTCAAACGTCGTTATGACTAGTCAAAATTGTTGTGCATGACGTTGCTCATGCGAGGCTTCTCATTGATTATTGGCCCAACAAAGCATCTGAACAGTGTTAGCAGAAGCTTTTGCTAACTTGGATAGTTCGGTAAAGCTGGAAAGATATTCACAGATTCAAACTTCCCGGATCAATAACTCGTGAGTTGTTAAAACACAAATGACGTCTGTTTCTAACCGTAGTAAGGAGCTACAAACTAATTTTTATCAAAATGACCTGTCTTCCGAGCTGGACACCTAACATTGGTCTCTATGTGCAGCTGGCTGTGGATCAGATAGTTAGAAAATGCCATGAAATAAAAAGAGCTCATCATCAAGGAATTTGTGGCGAACGAGAGCTTTGTTCGCTAGAGAGTTGTGGTAGAAATTTACAGCGTATATTGTAGATTTATTGTCTCCAGACACACTTTGTAAACCCATACGACTGCAGTGCAGCGCCATAGTATGTTTGATTGAATAGCTTCCACCTCCCAATTGTCGTAGCTGCTGACGTAACAGATATCTGCAACGTCAAAACTCTAATTCAAGATAAATGTATCTGTAATTACATTTTGACTCTCCGTAACTCCAGTTAGAGATATCTACAATGTCATTTTGACTAGTCATAATTTAATCTTAGATATCAAAAAAGGACAATGTAGATATCTTGAATTGAGGGGGAATTAAAGATATCTTGAACTGGAATTATGAATAGTCAGAATTAAATTGTAATCCTAAACTGGAATTACGGATATCCACAATTCAGTTGCAGATATCCATAATTCACATTGCGGATATCCACAACTGAATTGTGGATATCCGTAATGAAAAACCCCATACACATGAATGGCAAAAGTAGTTTGAATTGTACTAGTCAAAATGTAATTATGGATATCTTGAATTAGAGTTTTGCCTGGTCAAAATGTAATTATGGATATCTTGAATTAGAGTTTTAGGCAAAATGACGTTGCACATATCTCTAATGAATATCCTGTCTAGCTATTAAATGTTAAAACGGCTTGCCTTCGATGGCTGTCTATAGAAAGCTACAGCTATAATGGTATTATTGTGACCAAGTTTAACATTCAGGGCCATAAAATCAAAGAATTTAGGAGGTGAAATACCCTTTAAAACTGCCCTCTGTCAGCCTGCCAGCTGCTGTCAATCTCTGTCAAAACTTTGAGATGAAAAGGAGTAGTTCTGGTATTTTCCCAAAATCTTTTTCTTCCTTTTAATAATGCCTTCATAAACATGTTGGCATTATTTCTGACCACAAAAATGGATGACTAAATGTGATTCCAGACTTTACTAAACTTATACCAATCAGGAATAATTTGACAGATTTGATGGACCACCACAGAGCCATCAGCTCTAGATAGTGGTGAAACAACTAACCAATCAGACCTCAAAGTAACTTCTGCTTTACTAAAAACATAATACTAAATAAACACGGAACACAAGCATCATTAGTGTTATATACTTACTTCATTGTTGAGCTGCTTCTCCTCACAAACTGGGTTTACCGAGTCAAAAGACCTTCCTCTGCGTGGCCCCTGTTCTTCAGACTTCTTGGCGTACATGCCTCCTGTCTCCAGATCAGCAAAGTAGAAATGTAGAATTGTTGCTCAGTAAAGTTGTTTGTTCTGCACAGGCTACAGCTAGAGATCAGCTCCGGTGTGAGTTGCCAGCTGTACTGTCACACAGAGATAAATGCTGAGGTGTTTATGAAGCTGTGGTGGAGGGGAGGGTGCACGGAGAGAGGGAGCAGATTAGTACAGGTCATGATTAACATCAGCACTGACACACACACAACAAAAGGGCAGCACAATGACTGCTTCATAAGTGACCGTGAAGTTACTTATTACATTTTATGTTATAAAGTAATAAGAATAACAAATTTCCTTATCCAAAGTTAAGCGAGCTTCAGAGGAAAGAAATAAAAACCAACCACTGAAGGGGAACGTTACGGTCAGCAGAAAATGTCTCCGTGAAATTCTTCTGTGTTCTAGTCGTATATTGTTTTTCTTGGTAATTTTATAATAAGTCTGAGGAAAATGTCGGCCTCATCTTTTTCCTCTGTCATTATGCCTTTGCATTTCCTGCATCATGTTACCCACTTGTACCGACAGTAACGTTAATATTGCCGTTCCTTAGCAGCGGTGTTCTTCACGACTTAACCACTTGAATGCCAAGCATATTGTGTACTTCCAATGTTGTACATACAAGTTTCATTTGAAGTCACCAGTCATCACAGGTCTAGTTGTGCGAATGCTGTTCAGCAGCACTATTTCAGCATATAAATAACAGTAATTCCAAAGAAATTTCAAATAGGTTACTTTCTAATTATCACCTAATTACCATGCAATTTGCAGACCTGTGAAATAAAGTGTTACCTCAATTAGAATTGTCAAATTTTGCTGTCGCTTACGCTTTTGTCAAGTTGCAGGCAATATCGAGGACTGTTGTAGAGTGTGATTGGATACTATGTTGCACTGGTAATGCTGGCCAATTCCCTATACAAACTGTACATTTAGTTTCTATGCTCATGTCCATACTGATGGAAAGGTTGTGATCACTTATTCAGTTGTTTTACTGTTTCCAGGTAGCTGCTACTGGGTGGGTGACTCAATAAATGTACTTAAGACTGCATGTTGCGTTAATGACGTTGCTGTTATGAGCAACCAACATGTTTACAAGCTCTCACCATCAGTTGCCACATTAGGGGTGAAATTAATGAGGTTTCCTTTATTGGAAATAGGGACTAATGAGTGAATCAGACATTTTCACGTAGCAGTTTAGGGGTTTGTGGCGGCATTCATCTACTTTCTACACACGTCACATGTGCTTATAAACTACATTGTTTTACGTTTGTGCCTCCTGGTTCATAGTTAGCTGATGTGTGTTTGATTGCTGATGGGATGTTGATTCTGATTTGTTGAGAGAAAAGTCATGTGCTTGCTCAGAAATATTCCTTGCAGTATCATGTCTCCACTTGGGAACATGACTAAGACTGAGGATGTGGCTTAGTGATTTCACTCGATGAACGTGGATTTCTGAAGCACAGGGATGACAGAGGGTGCCAGGCCATGATTCGGCCGCCCTTTATTCTGAAACCCCAATAGTCAGAAAAATGTCCCATTGGACAAAAAGCCCATTTGTCCGACGCCCATTGCTCCAAAAATACAAACTCTACGTGCAACAAACAGAGGCTTAATTCTTATGCAGAATGATGTCATCGGGCCTTCCCGGCACAATATTTTGTTGACGTCGGAACAACGGGCTGACTAAAGGGGTAGGCCACACAGATTTACTGGATGAATAGTCACAGTATGAAGCACAGAGGCTCTTAATTTTTATCTTTATCTTATTAAAGTCAAACTGAAATTAAAATTTAGTTTTGTATATCGATTGCTTGTTTCGACTTGTGTACTTATTTGTTCAAGATTACCAAAGGGCAGAAATTTAAGATCTCCGAAGGACAGTGTAATTAATTAATTGTAATTTGATTGGTGCAATTCAATTCAATTCAATTCATTTTTATATAGCGTCAAATCACAACACAAGTTATCTCGAGACGCTTTTTATATAGAGCAGGTCTATACCGTACTCTATAGTTTAGAGACCCAACAAGAGATCCCCCATGAGCATTGCATTGTTATGGTAATGCACTGTTGCCAGGAAAAACTCCCCATTTAGCGTGTAGAAACCTCGAGCAGAACCGGGCTTGCCTAGAAGGAAACCCACGAGTTGGGGAAACTCTGGCGAGATGGTTAAGGTTAGGCATTGACCTTGAATAGTTAAAGTTAGGATAAGTCGTTGGGCAGCAAGCCTCGTGACAGTTTTTGCACGTTTTTGTACATTTCAGACCAGATTTCACAATTTGTGGGTCACCTTCTAGACACGTCAGCTGCTGGGCCAATGTTGTTCGTCATTGGATCCCCCTTGGCATACGTGACAAAACAATTCTTACCAGTCAAGACTGAGTCCTTATTTCTACCCACTTAAAAGAAACCTTAACCCCCCCTTCACTGCATGCCCACTTTACCCATGCAGTTATCCATCTATGATGAGTGATTGTAATTATAGCAAGAGACAGGAAGTCTCCATCTGGTTCTTTAATTTTGTCTGCAACAGTAGCCCGTCTCTATAGGAGGCTCCATGTGAGACCTGGCATATTTAAACACATTTACAGCCGGATCTGACCTTCAGCAACCCTCTGAGAAGAAAATCACTTCTCACTGCAGGTTTGTTCACGAGTATACAAGTTATCTGCAGCCAGGATTTCTCTGAAAGGTAAATCTGACCTTGATGCAGCTGTGCTCCTTTGAGAAGCTTAATGAAAGCCAATCTTCGAGTGTGATCCATCTGCTCTCTGTTTATACAATTAGAGAGCCCAGGCCTTTGTGCAGGTATTGTCCGATGCGTTCTGCTGCCGTATGGTCTCTGTGCAGGCTCATTCTGCTACCACACATGTTTGTTGCTTTATTTCATTATGCTGCACTGAAACATTTTGAAATAATTCACTGGGATGATAGATGCAGCAGTAAATCACTTCTGTGGAAAAGGCTGATGGGAAGGCTCCTTACATGTGAAACTCAAAAAGAGACAGAAGAGACTGCTGTGAAGAATGAAATAATCAGTAAATAAAATACAATAATTTGCTGCCGTTAGATATGGTTCATGTGCATTCAGTGTGTCACCAGTAAAGTACATAAAAGCAGTGGTCCTAAACCTAAAGAAGTTGTCTTTTTATTGCCTAAACGAGCTTACATACCCGTCCTGTCCAGTGAAGTAAAGTAAGTTTTTGAATGCAGGACTTTAACTTGTAGTGGAGTATTTTCACAGTTATGCAGAATAATGTATATTATTGAATTATACTTGTTGGTGCATTAATGTGTTCATCGCTTTAATGTTGCAGCTGGTTAAGGTTGAGCTCATTTTAATGACCTTATATACTGCTGGGTAGTTAAATCTATAATAATAAATCATCATGTATTAATTGATTATATTTTGTATTAATAATCTGAATTTGTAAAGTAACTAAAGCTGTCAGATTAATGTAGTGGAGTAAAAAGTATAATATTTCCCTCTGAGATAGTGGAGTAGAAGTAGAAAGTATATGGAAATACTCAAGTAAAGTACAAGTACCTCAAAATTGTACAGTACTTGAGTAAATGTACTTAGTTACTCTCCACCACTGAGTACATGTTATACTGTTGTGTTTTTCCAAGCGTTATTTACTGCTCCTGTTGGAATAAAATAATTGTTAATTATTTAACTAAAAAGTAATAATGTGTTTTTGATACCTTTTGATGCATTAAATCATACCTTACCTAGAAAAACTTCCACCAGCCGCCACTGCAGTGTGGTATTATTTCATTTCAACATTGTATTAGAAGATAAACCCCTTGAGATGCACCATCTCGTTTTCAAGGGGTTCCTCGGGCACAAAACATAGAAGTTAACAAACATTTAAGCACATAAATAATGATAAGAAAACAAAAACATAAATTCAACAACAAAACAATCAACATAAGATAAGATAAGTTAAGATAAGATAGTCCTTTATTAGTCCCGCAGTGGGGAAATTTGCAGTGCACAGCAGCAAAGGGGATAGTGCAGAAAACAAGATGCATCAACTAACTAAAAAAAAAAAAAGCTAAACAAAGTGTAACAAAATATGAATCATTTAAATAGAAGGAAGTATAAAATTGGAGCGGTATATACAGTATTGACAATAAACAGACTATTAACAAAATTGCACAAGTGGAAAAAATATATTGCACTGTGAGAATGAAATGAAATTCCACCTGAAAATATTGCACAGTATGAATTACACCTGAGTAGTAATAATGACAATGATATTGCACAGTCATTATACAGTATAGTGCCGTTATTGTCAGTATTTGGTGTGTAAGTGTAAGTAAGTGTAAATTGTCTACAGGAAGCAGTGCTGGTTGTGGAG
>CAKAOH010022349.1:85954-112848 GCA_916701665.1 Sebastiscus tertius
TATATATATATATATATATATATACTAGTACTTTAATGAAGTAAAGGATCTGAATACTTCTTCCACCACTGTTTGTGTCTCATGTTGATTCTGAATGTGATGGCACCCTCTCCTGTTGGCACCCTCTCCTGTTGGCTACTTCACAACACTCCCGTACATTAGCCTACTCCCATGAATACGACGGCAATACCAGCATTGCTCCATTCAGATGCAGCAAAATGGGACAATCTGACTTTTCTCTGACAGCAGCAAATCTCTGGATTACTCTACCTATGGAAATATGCAACTACACTATATACATGACTTTTGAAATTGAAATATCAAAAATATTTAAATCTATTCAGGTGTGGTTTTAGGTTGTAGTAGTTGTATCTCTGGATGTACCGCGGTTCCCTGAACGCAGCAGCAGCTTGTCTGGTTCTAGTGAATGGGAATTCCGGTTCTTTTTAGTGAGCCGGATCATTTTTGCTCAGCTCACCAAGAAAGAGCCGACTCTTTCGGCTCCCAAACGGCTCTTCATTTTACTTCACTTCTGCCTTTTATAATTCAGCCAAATTTAGCTTTAGCTGTTTTGAGAATTTAGCTTTAGCTGTTTTGACCTTAATGATTAGTATGTGTGCACATATATCACTTAAATTATTCAATATAATTATACTAAACCTTATAATTTCCCGAATACCATAATTTGACATGTTGCTTCGTTTCCGACTATCGCTCATCTTTTCTGCTATTCGGGCACCACACTCCTCTCTCTCTTTCTCTCCTCCTCTCCATCCTGCTCTGTACCTGTAGACCGTCAGCGCGCCATGCACCCTCGACCCTCCCTGCTTGATGGTATGATCTTGACTTTCATCACCTGATTGGTCGCACAGACGTCATTAACACAACATTCAGTCACTAGTCTACTTTATGCAAATCACAGGTGTCCGACGCGACTCGCCGCCTCTCGAAACGCCCGAGAATCTTTTAAAATAAACGTTGTCGATCCAAAACAAAGACAGATTCAGCAACTGCATGGCTTATTTCTCGCCTCAAATGTTTTCAGAAACGCATTTCGGTGAACTATTTTCGTGAAATAAGAGAAAAAAGTTTCCAAACAAGCCTCCATATTGTTTCCGATTTGAAAGCTGGGAGCAGCAGCCCACAGAGGGAAAGCGTTCGTCCAATCAGGTGGGGACAGCCTTGTGTCTAGGACAGCCCACCAAGCTTCCAATGTTGGGAAGCATCGCGTCCCCTCGCGATAAAAAACGCCCCTGTGGACACGTACCATCCCTCCTGCTCTGTACCTGTAGACCGTCAGCGCGCCTCGCAACCCTGCCCCTCCCTGCTTGATTGTATGATCCTTGACTTTCATCATCTGATTGGTCGCACCAACATCATTAACACAACATTCAGTCACAGTTACAGTGCATGGAGTGCCCGTGGCGTGGAGAAGATCGTCCTATCATTCTGTCTTGAATTAATAAAAAAAAAAAAGAAAAAAAACGTCTCTCATACGGGAGCCGACTCTTATCGTTCGCTTAAAGGGACTGTTTGTAAGAATCAGAAATGCTTGTTAACAGCGACACTTGTGGCCGTTAAGTCAACGAAAGTCAGCATCAGGCTTGCACTTGTGCTCGCTCTACATAGACATGAACGAGCATCGCTAAAAACAGTGAGGAGACATACGTCAGCTAAAACCACAATATCACTGTCTATTTCACCTGCTTGGCAGTAATGTTAGCTGACCAGACGAAGGTCTCTCCATGAACATGATTTAGATCTAATCCTAGTGTTGGCTTTTCCTGCTCCAGCCCCCCGACCACGGCCAGAAGACACAGGGGAGACCGTAGCTTTGGTCTCCAGGGCCGGAGTCTCTGCTCCTCTGCCTGCTTGCCTTCACTCTTATGTGCATGCACGCTCACTACACACTGCAGAAGAGTTAGTTTAGCTCTGAGAATATCTAGTGAATATACAGTGGACATTTGTGCAGAAATAACTGCTGCAGCTCCTCCAGACCAACAGAGGTTTTCCGTGTCTTGTGAAACATTATCGTCTCCGACCGGGTTCCGGTGTCTCCCTCCGGCATGCACGTAAGAGTGGAGCACGAGAACGCACAAGGTGTGTGACTGAAGGCAAGCAGGCAGAGGAGCATCGACTCCGGCCCTGGAGACCCAAGCCTGCGGTCTCCCCTGTGTCTTCTGGCCGTGGTCGGGGGCCTGGAGCAGGAAGAGTTGACACTGTTTAACAGACTTCACTAGATAGAACTTTGCGGTTTTGGTGCTTTCGTGTAGTTTGTGTTGGAGTCTGAGTCTGAACAGCATAGCCAAACGCAAATACGCATATGCGAGCGCGCATGGGATCCTGACCCGGTACATTTATACGCTTAAAAAGTCACAAACAGTCCCTTTAATTGCAATTAATCACATTTTTTTTATCTGTTCAAAATGTACCTTAAAGGGGAGATTTGTCAGGTATTTAATACTCTTATCAACATGGGAGTGGGCAAATATGCTTGCTTTATGCAAATGTGTGTATGTATGTAAAGAGCCGGCTCTTTGAACCGACTCGTTCTCGACCAACACATCGCTGTCTGGTTCCTGTGTCTCCGTCACATCTCGGGGCTCCCTGTCCGACGATACAAGCACCCAGCTAGCTGCTTTAGCAAACTTTAAAACTAAGTTACTGTAATATAGTTAGACGATTTTAAATACATTAGTGAATCAACAGGGAGTTAACAACAATGCCTGCAGTTTCTAAAGGTGATGGGATGCGAGGCCTGGCCGTGTTCATCTCTGACATCAGGAACTGTGAGTTTGTTTATCACCTTCAGGGACTCTTCAGGCTCAGAACAAGCTAGCTGGCTGCTAACTGGTGTAACGGTGTTTAGCTCAGCTGTGGAGCCGGCTGGTTTACACAACATGTCAACAAGTGTGTCTTTGCTTTTGTTTGTTTATTACCCACAATATTGGTAACTTTAACTTCACTATTAGTGAGTTTAGACGACCACTCAGCTGGCTAGTTAGCCGTTAGCTTCCAGTTGCTATGTGGAAGGGCGTGGACCGCACAGCTAACTGGAGATAAACTGACCTTTTTATTGTCTTTATTGTTTCTAATGTCTAGTTTTTAAATGTGTATTATCTCTAACATCATTTACACATTGTAAACTGACAGTTTAACGAGGAATATTTCATGTTTTGCGTCTAAAAACAGGACTAATGCACTAATGATGAACAGCTGTGTGTGGGGTGTTTTTACTGTGGGTTGCCAGGTTTGCTATCCTAAAAGTGAGCTCTTCAGAAACCGCCTAACAACTAAGAGCTTAAACATTCCCACTGATTATAAGCGTCCAGCTGCAGACCTTCAGCCTTCAGAGGAACTGAGTCACACTAAAAAAACATATCACACACATTCATACTGTGCATTCAAGCTGTATTTCTCCACGGCAGAAGTGTTGCCAAATAAGTTGCCTAACAACATTTCCGTTCTCACAAAAGTGTTTATGAAGCATTTTAGACCTGCTCCACAGACTTTTTGCTGTGCTGCTCAGAGTAGGAAATGAATGGAAGCAACATTACACAGTTGACTTTCACATCCCATAATTAGGATTTATGATCTTGTAATCAGGACAAACCTTTAGTATAGTTATTATATAAAGGTCTTGTAATTATACAGCTTTATTAGGATGAGAATACCACCACCTGAGAAAACAGGTGATAGTTAGCGATGACTCAATCTGGTTAAATTTGCTTTTATTTCTTCCTTGGTTTGAGGATTTGGAAGATATGGGAATTACATGTTTATTTTATTTATTTATTTGCACATATATAAAACTGCACAAAATCCAATGAAAAAAAACAAACAAGAAATGTGTCAGGAGAAGTCAAGAAGCCACAGGCTTGTACAAAGGACTTCCCCCAAACCCCAGGAGAAAAAAAAACAATAACAAAAAAGGAAGAAAGATCTAAACTAACATAATTTTAAAAATACCACAAAAGTTAAACAACAACAAGAAGCACACAAAATGTGCAGAAAAACCTAACCAAACAGTGGAAAACAATCCAATAAACACAATGAAATACATACAAAAAACATTTCCGTTTTCCAAAAGTGTTTATGAAACATTTTAGACTCACCCACAGACTTGTTGCTGTGCTGCTCAGTGTAGGAAATTAATGCAACATTGCACTCACACAAAAAGGGGAAAGAAAATCAAACATTATTATGACTTTCCCATCCCATAATTATGATTTATGATCTTGTAATTAGGACAAAACATTGATGTAGTTATTATATAAAGATCTTGTAATTATACAGTTTTATTATGATGAGAATCAGGTTATGAAATTAGCACCCGCCACCTGCCAAATGCGGGTAAATTGTTGGCAGTGGCGGGTAAAATCGCAGGGAAAAGGCTAGGGATGGGAATAGAGAATCGGTTGCCGTTGAGAACCGGTTGCTAATTGTCCGATTCCTTGGCATTTCATGCCTCTGTGACTCTCGATTCCTAATGATGCACGTTGTATCATGTTTCAATTTGTTTGGGACATGGCGGAGAGGAAACAAAGTGCCCAAAAGCATGGCGCTACTGCTACTAAACCTGAGGGGACACACCCTATTTTTCCCTGATAATGCTAAACTGTGAACAACAAATCTGTGGTGAAATCAACAGGAGTGTTAGTAACGTTACCTGTTAGCAGCCGGTGGGCAGCACAGTCCTGCTTGGCTAAATAATGGAGCTACTAATGTTAACGGAGGTGCCATTGAGTTATAATATGGCACGTTCAAGCTCTGCTCTGTAAAAATTACTATTGGGCGAAGGTAAATTACAACGTTATTATGATTCAAATGTAATCTCGTAAAATTAAATTTTTTGGTGAGAAACATTGTTTGTAGGAAATGTTTTCACAGCAATATAGAATAGATAATAGAGAGGGAATTATGACCTGTTTAACTTCCTTACAGTAGCTCTAAGCAGCTTGCCAATATTTTTTTTAAATCAAAGCAAATATTTAAATAATCATAATCATTTGAATTGTGTGTTTTTATGCAAATAACCACTATAGATGACATTATCAAAGTACAGTACAGTACTGTTTAGCCTACTGTACCCTCCCTCCCTTGAAAAATTGAGCTCCCCCGGAATCACGGTGTAAATCGAACACTGTAATTTACCGTGCATATAATGTTTTTTATGTAAAATATATCAAACATTGAATGACATCAGATCTAAAATGTTATTCCTTCATTCTTTAGGCAGATAAAATGTCTGAGTGTCAGACAAAAAGAAAAACTTGCCTGTCACAGTGGCAGGAAGTGAAAAAAAGTTAATTTCAGATCCTGATGAGAATACTTCTTGTAATAATGTCATCTTTACCTGATAATTGTGAAAAAAAATATTTAATGTGAACTGTCATCACCACCTGAGAAAACAGAATGATAGATAGAGATGACTCAATCTGGTTAGATTTGCGTCCTTGGTTTGAGGATTTGGACGATGTGGGGATGACATGTTTATGTCAACATTGCTCAGACGTTGTAATTTGTTGGGCATGTCCAGTCACAACACAAAGATACACTGATCTACTTGTTGTCTTGCCAGTTCCAGCTACATTAGGTCATTTCACAGTTTCCAGTTGAAGTTTTGCTGTTTCAGTGTATCCTGTCTCAGGGTGTCCTGTTAGCAGCTGTCAGCAAGTACACTTGGGACCCAAACTGTGTTTCCATAGCTCTGCGATCCCAGTGCTGTGGCTACAGTATCTAGCCTAGTCATCATCACAGGTGTGCATGTATGCTCATAAAAGACAACAAGGCTCGGTCAAAACCGAGTATATGAGTCTGTGAATTTGTGGCTACATTTTCATACAAATAGTCAGAGGTCATGTCTATAATGTTAAATCCAGCGGTACATGTCCACTAGGTCCGGCGAGGACACTGATGGTAAGTGTCCGTCCTTTCCACCCTTCCCATTCATTGTCTATGTAAGCAGCCGTGCAATGCATTCTTGTAGCGTGGCGGCGCGATTCGAGAGACGGAGCGTCACGACGGCTGTTCCTTATTTGCATAAAATTGAGGGCTAGTCTACTTCATGCAAATCATGGGCGTCTGACGCGACTCGCTGCCTCTCGAAACTCAGTGTAACTGGAGCTGCGGTCGTGCGTTGCGATTGGTTCAATTTCGGCGAGTGCAGACCAGATTTTACTGCGCATGTGTTTTGTACCCCAAAGATATGATGCGTTGATGATGTGTGACCTCTCCTCTTTCCACCCTCCTGCAGACCAATCGTGTAACTTCCTCACTCAGTCACTCAGTGACAGTCTTTTGCATTCGTAGGGCTGGCCCCTCTGCGATCCAGCCAAACCCCCTTTGGATCCGCTCACCACAATCCACTTCCTCAACACCAAAACATAGTTAACATTTTTCTAAAAATCATCTCTGTGCTCTTTCCTAAATGACCTTACTGCCACAACAACCCATAAACTCAGTTCCCATGCCTGCATTCATAACTGGAGATTCTCATAGTAATGAGAGGGTTTGTTTGATTATTATGAGATACAAAAATCTCAAGGTAATGAGATACCGATCTCATAATTGCAAGATACAGAATGCTGTTATGTCAACATGGACCATAATCTCAAAAGGAATGTTTCTGGCACCTTGTTGAATCCAAGACACCAATAATTCAGGCTGTTATGAAGGAAAAGGGGGGGTCCTACCTACTCAGTACTATAAAGTTGTACCTAATAAAGAGGCCACTGAGTGTAGCGGATATGTCTCCGTATCATGGAGCTCACACATAAAAGAGCCATAACGTTGTACTAACTGACACAGTCTTTCATTGTGATGTACACAGCAAGTGTAGTTTATTTCTTTCAGCCTGTAAAGAAGGAGCAAAGCAGTGTAAACAAGCAATAATTATGATTTTCACAGTGATCACAGCACCACTAACATGCAAAATATCTTGATCTATTTGCAGGTAAAAGTAAAGAGGCAGAGATTAAGAGGATAAACAAAGAACTGGCAAATATCCGTTCCAAATTTAAAGGTAAGTGAACAATTCTGACTAACCAGGACAAACTTGAGTGCATGGTATGGAGGGCAACAGGTGGGGTGAGTTTGATGATTGGAATAAAAAAAACGTTGCTTTCCATGACACAAGTTTCCCTGCTGCTGTTTAATCCGCTTTGCTCACTCATCTGTGTCTCGGCTTTCCAGTTTTCTTCATAGTTTTTTAACGGCTGTCGCTGTGTCTGCACTGTTATTAGTTCACACACCTCACTGTCAATGTGTCTGTCGTACTCCTCTGTTGGTGTTGTGTCTCCTGCCACCTGTTCCACGCTGTCTATAATTAGTTTGCTCCAGAATTAAGCTGCGTCCTCTGCCCATAGTGCCCAGCAGTTTGGCCTGTGTTCATTCTAGCTTATCTCTATGTGCTCTCCTGCCACTGCATTATGCCAACGTTTGACCAAATATGTTTGATGGTGATTGTTTTTCCTATGTCCTTTTTGAAAGTATTGTGAAAGATATCAAAGGTGTGGTGGGTGTGGTGGGTGGGGTAGGTGGGGGGGTTACAGACATTGTGTGACAATCCATTAAGCACTTAGATTCAAGCATACTGACTCTTTTACTATTGGGTTTTAGTGCTTTGTGGGGTAGCCCTTGTTATGCATTTGCCCTTGGGCTGAACAGTTTTAAGTATGGTAGTTTTGTGTAAAATTATTGATTTCTTCAGTAAGTAGCCGTGTAATAAGCAGGATAATGTACAGAGAGCGGGTCATTTTTGTGAAATAAACCCCTTCAGGGTGATGCTTATTTCACAACAATGAGCGGCTCGCTGTATATTATCACTTACATAAAATGCCCTGTCCTCCATTACTTACTTGTTTGGTATAAACTGGCTGAAGGCCCACTGTACTCAAAGGGCAATGTCTGACCCCTGCGTTTGTAATTTCATTCATTCATTCAATTCCATCTTTGTGTGTGTGTATTTGCACGTGTGTTGATAGGAGACAAGGCTCTAGACGGCTACAGTAAAAAAAAGTATGTCTGCAAGCTGCTCTTTATCTTTCTTCTGGGCCATGATATCGACTTTGGACACATGGAGGCTGTCAACCTCCTCAGCTCCAACAAGTACACAGAGAAACAAATAGTAAGTTTGTCCTCATGTTCATCCACTGTCTAAAGTTGTCATGCACATATGTTTGTGTGAAGGGGTTTACAAATATATTGACATATATTGTTTCTTCTTTTATTTATATGGTGGAATTGCACTTAAAAACCGTGTTCCCATTTTCAGGGTTACCTGTTCATCTCAGTGCTGGTCAACTCTAACAGCGACCTGATCCGTCTGATCAACAACGGCATTAAGAATGACCTGTCCAGCCGCAACCCGACCTTCATGAACCTGGCCCTGCACTGCATTGCCAATGTGGGCAGCAGAGAAATGGCTGAGGCTTTTGCCTCTCAAATCCCCAGCATCTTGGTGGCAGGGTTTGTACATAAACATTAATTCACAGAGATTTTAACTGGCTCCAAGTCTCAAACAAAAAGCCAAGTTGTTACTGTTAAGTTGGGCATACACTGTACGATTTTAGCCGCACAAATCATTTTAGAGTCGGACCGAATTTCAGCTTCGTCAAAGCAGCACGTTTCTGCCTCGTTAGCATTGAGACCCGTGCAGACCTCTGCTAGCAAACAAATCTTACCTGCCTCAAAGCTTTCAAACTGATCTTTATTGACAACGGTCAACAGCCATATAGTGTGAGCACTCAGGTCGTGGCTGACGATCGGACCTTACAGTGTGAACACATAAATTGTGAGCTTTGGCTTTACATTGCAATCGATCTACTTGTACAGTAGGAGTAGGAATTACACGACAACATTTCTAAAACCGTACAGTATATGCCCAGTTTTAGTCATAAAAATGTGAAAGTGACCATTTGAATTGTATGTATTGGATTGTGATGAATGAAGATGTCTTGTACTTGCCTCTACCAGGGACACGATGGACAGCGTGAAGCAGAGTGCAGCACTATGTTTACTACGGCTCAACAGGACCTCTCCTGACCTGGTGCCCATGGGTGATTGGACAGCACGAGTGGTCCATCTGCTTAATGATCAGCACCTGGTAAGACTGTACCAGTGTCCCGCTTCCATACTACATACTTATTCTAAGCAAGTTTTGAGTGTGTGCTGTGTTCACTAGGGCGTGTCACGGTACACAGGAGACACGGTTCGGTACAGCGGAAAAACCCCTAAATACAGCTGATTTATTAGTGTGTTTGAGTGATGCACACTATTCTCCCACAACGTACTGTATCATTTCCTGTTAGTATGAAATGGTAAAGTATGTTGATTTTTTTTGGTGTACTAACTGCTAAAACAGTATTCTGTGATGATTAGTATGTAGTACATACTGTATAGAATTAGTATGTATTATGTATTTGGGATGCGGCGTCTGTTTCTTTGATCAGCTCACTCTGAACCTGAAACCCAGTTCCCCAGGATGGTGACATAATATGTCAGTTGGTCTGTAATTCTTATATAAAAGTGTCTGTCTGTTGCCAGGGAGTGGTAACAGCAGCCGCCAGCCTTATTACCACTCTAGCCCAGAAGAGTCCTGAGGACTTCAAAACATCCATCTCACTGGCTGTGGCCAGGCTCAGTAGGGTGAGTGTCTTTCTCTAACTTCACATGATGTCTTCATCTCACTGAGGTCAAAGAGAAAATCTGATGTTTTGATGTGTTATCTTGTCCTTGCTTGTCCAGATCGTGACTTCGGCATCCATCGACCTACAGGACTACACGTACTACTTTGTTGCTGCACCGTGGTTGTCCGTCAAATTGCTGCGCCTGCTACAGTGCTACCCTCCACCTGGTATGGTACAGTACAGTTCTGCAGAAACAATTATGACCCAGTCAGTGTAGAAACACACAGTAGCATCACCTGTAGTAGTCAATCAGCTCTAATGGAACTCCCTGGATTGACAGTTACACATGTCATTATGCTTCTCCGGGCCAGATTGACTAATATTTATAACCCAGAAATCCTCTCATTCAGACTAATAACATTTCTCCTGAGCTTCCAGTTAAAGGTATAATTTTGAATGCCCTTCACCTCTTATGTTCACCCACCGTTAAAGATAGACAGACACATTTTCCCTTTTAGTAAAGAATACAGTTGCATGAAGTGATTTCTGACACCAGAGGGCATCAGAGCACAAAAAGTAAATGCAAAAAAAAAAATTCAGCAATGAGCTTTGAGATAATATATCAGTTTATCTAATTCTTTTGGATAATGAGGTGGAAAAACATTGCCTGAGTTTACTTAGACATCCAGCAGAAAACCAGGGACATGTGCGTTGGAGTCTGTTATGTCTCTCTTTGTAATGTGATATTACATAGAGTGATTTGATTCATCGTTAATATAATAAATGATGCCTTTATTGTGGAATTAATGATGTGATAAGTAAAGGCTAGGAGGCGTTAAGAACATAGTCTGTGTCGTTGCAGAGGACGCAGCGCTGCGAAGTCGTCTGACGGAGTGTCTGGAGACCATCCTCAACAAAGCTCAGGAGCCACCTAAGTCCAAGAAGGTCCAGCACTCCAACGCAAAGAATGCTGTTCTGTTTGAAGCCATCTCCCTCATCATCCACCATGACAGGTTGGTGGTCATAGTCACTGTATCAAGCTTTCTGCTGGTCGTTGAATTCCTGGAATATCATGGAATTGCAGAGGTGTGATCTAGACAGGAAAAAACACGAAATTTTGATTAATTTTCACTGGGTAGGCTTGTGTGTCTCCCAACATCTTGTATTAGATGTCAGTTTTCAGTCCATCTGTTGACATCAAACTGTAATGCTGCATTAAAAACATCAAGAACAGAACTCTAAGCTTTATCTGTAAACTTCACATCGAGGTCACAAGGTAAACCCAGCTGTCATTAGTTTTTGGATGTTGATATGTTTGTCTTCATTTGGACACTGCAGCTAGTCGTTGTGTCTTGTCTCGCAGTGAGCCCACCCTGTTGGTACGAGCCTGCAACCAGCTGGGCCAGTTTCTGCAGCACCGGGAAACCAATCTCCGTTATTTGGCTTTGGAGAGCATGTGCACACTTGCCAGCTCCGAGTTTTCTCACGAGGCAGTAAAGACGCATATAGATACTGTGATCAACGCTCTGAAGGTGAGTCCTTCATCAGTAGTGTGACTTTTGATGACCTTTTACAAGGTTAATGTGAACGTGAGACATTTGTCATATATTCATGTTCCTGTTTGTTTTTCTGTACAGACAGAGCGAGATGTGAGTGTTCGCCAGCGGGCTGTGGATCTGCTCTATGCCATGTGCGACCGCAGCAACGCCAAGCAGATTGTGGCGGAGATGCTTAGCTACCTGGAGAACGCCGACTACTCGATCAGAGAGGAGATAGTGGGTCATCAATACAGGCCTGTTCACCATTTAGTCCTTTTGTGTGTGCGGCTCCCGCCCTAAGCCGGTTGCTTCTCTTCCTCAGGTGCTCAAGGTGGCCATCCTGGCAGAGAAATACGCCGTGGACTACACCTGGTACGTGGATACCATTCTCAACCTCATCCGCATGGCCGGTGACTATGTCAGCGAGGAGGTGTGGTATCGTGTCATCCAGATCGTCATCAACAGAGATGAAGTCCAAGGCTATGCAGCCAAGACCGTCTTTGAGGTGGGCATGAGGATTTATTTGATGCCATCACAGATCAGCGTGACTGCCTCCCATTAATTGCGGGAAGCCAAAATCGTTATTTCGATTAATATTTGATTCATTGTGCAGCCATAGAAACCAGTGAGGGATTGAATCCTTGTTGCTGGACTATGTTGAGGTCCACATGGACAATGTTGGTCGGCTGGTTACCACCTCTTCCATTCCTAATCTTACTTGCAGTAGATAGCAGTGTGAATTCCTAATGTCGTTATGCCTTGTGAACACTTGTAGGCCCTGCAGGCTCCCGCCTGCCATGAGAACCTGGTTAAGGTGGGAGGTTACATCCTGGGAGAGTTTGGCAACCTCATTGCTGGTGACTCACGCTCCAGGTAAACAACATCCACTGTTTTTTGAGTATAATGTATTTTCTTTGCTTAAGTTCAGTTGGTGTTTCAGCTCAGGGTTGGTTTAAAAAAACAAAAAAAAAAAAAAAATGATTTCTCACTAGCTCCAAGCGGTATTCAGCCATGCAGATGGTTTGGGTTTTATTTTTCCAGGTTTTGTGATATCTGAGTAAAATTTTGTTTTTGGTGCTAACAGCATTGAAGATGACATTTGAAAATTCAACAGCAACGTCTCTTCCAGAAAAGTATCCCAGTTACTCTCAGACCTCACAGTCTGAGAGTAACAGGAACACTTTTCTGAAAGTAACGTGGACACTATTCTGAGAGTGACAGGGACACTATTCTTAGCGTAACGGGGACAGTATCAGAGATACTTTTCTGAGAGTAACCAGGACTATTTTTTCCTGTAAAAAGTAGTTTTCACACCGAAACAATCTAGATTGGTAAATAGCACCACAGGTAGGAGGAAAAAGACGAATTTTTGATTTTGGAGTGAACTGTCCCTTCTAAGTGAGAAAATATGTCTTTTTGTAATTTGGGTGAATCAAAACTTCAAACAAATACAGCTGACACCAATATGTTGTCTTCAAACTAAACACATTGTGCCGTGTTTACCATAAGAAATGAGCAGAAGGAGCTTAATATGTAAGGGAAATATTGACTTTAAGTCTAGAGCTGAACCTGAATGTTTGGAGGTTTTACAGTGTCGTGTTGTCTTCTCCTCCAGCCCTCTGGTCCAGTTCAACCTCCTCCACTCCAAGTTCCACCTGTGCTCCGTGCCGACCCGGGCGCTGTTGCTGTCGGCCTACATCAAGTTCATTAACTTGTTTCCAGAAGTGAAGGGCACGATCCAAGACGTGCTGCGCTCAGACAGCCAGCTCCGCAACGCTGACGTGGAGCTTCAGCAGAGAGCTATCGAGTACCTGAGGCTCAGCTGCATCGCCAGCACTGACATACTGGTTAGTGAGTTATACTGTAATTAAAATACTGATTACACCGAACTTTTATCAGTCTCACACACACTCAAACTTTCACAGACACAGATCACAATGTCATATGCTGCAAACACCGCCCCTTTCGTGTGAACGCGCTCATAGCCAGATTGAGACACTGTTATGGCAGACATGAAACACTTTCTAACAACTAGATTTGTGAAATCTATCCATTGCTAATTGTACAGTGGTGTAGTAGCTGTCTGTGTTGCCCAGGCCTGAAGCTTTACGGTATCGTCTCCCTCTCCGTGTCCCCTCTACAGGCCACAGTCTTAGAAGAGATGCCTCCTTTCCCAGAGAGAGAGTCGTCAATCCTGGCCAAGCTGAAGAAGAAGAAGGGCCCAGGAAACCTGCCAGACATCGACGATCCCCGGTGGAACGTCAACGGCAGCACCGAGCACAGCGACAACACCGAAGACACAAACAAGGTAACCCCACAGTGGTGCACTGAAATCTAGCCTAGATTTTTGTATTCAAACCCCACCCAGGAAAAACATTCATTCTTAACAAGTAAAGATTCTACATATTATTATATATTGTTCATTACTGCTTTATCTTTCTTCTATTTTTACCATTTCCTTGATCTTTACCTTTGCTTGTCTTCTCTCCTTCCTTCTTTACCCCTATATCCTTCTCCTCTTTCTCTTCCTTTTCTTTTCTTTTCTCTCCATCAGTCTTCTCCTTCACTGGTGGCAGACCTTCTCCCTACCAACAGACCCCGCCCTGTGTCCTCTAGTCCCACCATGCTCTCTGCTGGGACCATGGTATACTGATAGCTAGAGACAACACATAGTATGATAAATTACATAATCGTTCATTACCACTGGAGTGGCAGCTACTTTTGTCTCTTATATATCCTAAATTATTTTAGAAGCTCCCCTGCTCGTCATTGTTCTTTCCACTTGCTCTCTGCTTTCTGACATAAACCAGCTCTGAAGAGGTTTGTTTTAGGATTCTGTGGTCAAGACATTCGAAAGCAGATATTGACCACTGTGATTATTGTTATTAAATACAGCCGATCTAATACTGGTGATTTGCTTTTCCAGAATATAAATAAAAGACAAAAAGTAGGGCTGTCAATATATAAATTGATACATTTATTATCTGTTCAAAATGTACCTTAAAGGGAGATTTGTCAAGTAGTTAATACTCTTATCATCATGGGAGTGGGCAAATATGCTCTCTTTATGCAAATGTATGTATATATTTATTATTAGAAATCAATTATTGGCAAACTGCATCCCAACAGGCAACAACAGCTGTCGGTGTGTCAGTGTGCTGACTTGACTATGACTTGTCCCCAAACTGCATGTGATCATCATAAAGTGGGCATGTCTGTAAAGGGGAGACTCGTGGGTACCCATAGAACCCATTTTCATTCACATATCTTGAGGTCAGAGGTCAAGGGACCCCTTTGAAAATGGCCATGACAGTTTTTCCTCGCCAAAATTGTTTAAGTTTAGAGCGTTATTTTACCTCCTTCGTGAAACCTGAGCCCGCTACAACCTTCAAAAGGTCGATTGCGTTAAAGAATTAGTGACATTAAAACTAATTTTGGCGTTAACTTTGACAGCCCTAATTTCATTACTCAAAAAGTGAATTCAAGCTTCAGTTCAACTTCAATGTTCAAGCTTTAGAGAGCAGAGGATTAAATGGATTCTTTTGGGTTTGTATTAAGCCTGGCACTGTGGCCTCATATTTATTTAGTAATTGTATGTTAGTGTGCTTTGTTTGTGGATACTGTACGTTAAAGTGGATGTTTCTCTCCCAGGGTGCCTCCCACCCCTTCACAGACCTGCTGAATCTAAACTCCCCCCCTCCATCAGGAGCCAGTCTGCTAGTTGATGTCTTGTCCGACATCTCCAGCCCTGCATCCGCAGATGTGTCTGAGGAAAACTTTTCCAGGTGGGACTTTACTGTGAGCTTGGTTCATGAAATGAGTGTGATTACACTGTGGTTATACTGTAGGGTACTCCGCCTTGCATTACATATTAAAAGGAAAGTTGGATGACACACAGGAATCAATATCCAGACTGCAGAGCATAGTTTGGGTGTTTTGAATTGAGGTACGGATCCATAGTCAGTATATTACCTACAGTGACCGCCTGAAGAGATCAGGGCTGCAAACTCTGTCGCCTCTGATTTTATTTATGTTTTATGACATTTTAGTGGTTTTACTCTCTGAGTTTTTATGTGTTTAGTTTTTGGCTTTCATTACCTTTGTGTTTTAAATGTGTTCTGTTTTTATTGAAAGCACGTTGTAACTGTGTTTTGAAAGATTCTATATAAATCAATTATTATCATTATTATTACAGTAGATGACGGTCGGCACGCCCCCAGTTTGGAGAAACAGACAGGAGTACCAGTACGGGAGGAAAGCAATGTACTGCTGTGGACGGGGGCAGCAGCAAAACGTATTTTAGACACCTAAAAGAATCAATATAAGTGTGAGTGTACTCTATATTTAGAGTATTTTCACCGCTTTATTTTGCTGTCGGACAGCCCTTTCCAATGGGGAACTGAAGCAGTTATCTTTGTGTGACTTTGGTGAATCCAAACTAACCTTTTAAAACACCAAAGTCACACAATAACACAGACAAACTAACCGATCGAGGCAGCGGAAGACCAGCGGAAGACCAGCAACTCCCTTGTTCTACGAGATAAAATGACTGTTTTTGTCCATGGAGTCCGGTGGCTTTGAAGAAAGCATGATGATGGATATAACTGATTCAGTTCCCCGTTGCAAAGGGCTGTCTGACAGCAAGGTAAAGCGGTGAAAATATTCTAAATATAGCGTACACTTAAACTGATATTGTTTTGTTTTTGGTGTCTAAAGTCTGTTCTGCTGCTGCCCCCGTCCACAGCAGTACATTGCTTTGCTCCCGTCCTGTAACTCCTGTCTGTTTCTCCAAACTCCATCTACTGTAGGTAATACACTTACTATGGATAAGTACCTCATACAACCCCACTTCAAAAAAATCCGAACTATCTCTTTAATATATTCTATATGTACTTATCTGAACAGCCTGGCTGCAACTTATGAGTGTGAAATCCCCTTTCCACATCTGTTTGCCGCTAACCAAGCATGTGGGTTGATAAAGTGCAAACTTTTAAGATATTTTATATTAATACAAAGATGGAAGTTCTCAAAGGTCTTCATTGTAAATGTGTAAATGTGTGCTTATGAACTCCAGGTTTGTTTGTAAGAACAACGGTGTTATCTATGAGAACCAGCTGTTGCAGATTGGACTGAAGGCTGAGTACAGGCAGAACCTGGGTGAGCAGCTTTATAACACTATTTGTCTCCAATGTGCTTGAGTTCTGCATCAGTTACTTTTGAGGAAATGTCATCAGATATTTTTAAAGGATACTTCTGAAAGCCTAGACTTAGAAGTGAAAAGATGCGGGATGGGTTTAGTAATTATTAGAGCTGTCAAAGCGATAATAATGCGTTAACACAAATTCCTTTTAACACCACTAATTCCTTTGACGCAACTTGTGATTTTTAGACTGTAGCAGGCTCAGTTTTAAAGCTAGAGTGAAGATGCTGGCATCATATAAGGAAATCCATTGGTACCAACCATGTCATACTAGCTTGTCACGAAGTAGGCTAAATAACGCTCCAAACTTGCGCCACATTTTGGCGAGGAAAAACGGTCATGCCCATTTTCAAAGGGGTCCCTTGACCTATGACCTCAAGATATGTGAATGAAAATGGGTTTTATGGGTACCTACGAGTCTCCACTTTACAGACATGCCCGCTTTATGGTAACCACATGCAGTTTGAGGCAAGTCATAGTCAAATCAGCACACTGACACACTGACAGCTGTTGTTGCCTGTTGGGCTGCAGTTTGCCATGTTATGATTTGAGCATATTTTTAATGCTAAACTCAGTACCTGTGAGGGTTTCTGGACAATATCTGTCATTGTTTTGTGTTGTTGATTGATTTCCAATTATAAATATATACAAATATTTGTATAAAGCGTCATATTTGTCCACTCCCATGTTGTTAAGAGTATTAAATACTTGACAAATCTCCCTTTAAGATACATTTTGAACAGAAAAATTGTGATTATCTATTTCAATCGATTGACAGCCCTGGTAATTATGTGTTGTGGGTGCTGGTCACATGTGATTACTTCAAAAAGAATGAACTCAAACATAGTTTACCTGCTGTCGTCCCCCAGGTCGCATTTACGTGTTCTGCGGCAACAAGACATCTACCCAGTTCCTCAACTACTCTTCATCGGTGACAACTAGCGACACACTCAAGACTCATATCCTTTCCACTGCTTGGTAACTACTTGTTACAGACTAGTTTGTCCCATTCCAGCCCACAGGAAGCACTGCTGTTTACTCAACACACATGTAACTAAATCAGCAAGTACTATGACTTCCCAGCTGAGGAGTATTTTGCACTTTAGTACCACTCAAACTGTCAAGAAAAAACATTCAATTACAAGAATTTTAAATGATGGAAAATGTAGTTGGCAGACGTTAGCGGTCCAAGAGGCTTTTTTTGTAGAGCACATGGAGCTGGACATGTGTGTCAAATTTCAAGTCAATCGGACTAACGGGGTGAGGGCCGTGGCCTTTCCAAAAATCACGTTTTTGGGTGTTAATTACAGCGCCACCATGTGGCCGATTGGGGTCATATTTCTTGAGAAGCACTTGCACATCATTTCCAGTTCTTGTGCCAAGTTTCATGTTTCTAGCTCATTCCAGCTCACAGCTATTTGAGCCGCTGTGGCAGACGAGGAATAATAATAACACCTGCCAGAAACTGATTGCAGCTCCTACCTTGTGACTGAAATGTTTTTTCTGTCTCAGAATGGTTTGATTTCAATTATGAGGATTATATCTGACAGATTACAGCCCACTCAGTCATTTTTACCTGCTGAAATTCCTTTTAAAGGACCATTACAACCCATAAAATACACTTTTCACCTGCCAAAAACTGATTGCAGCTCCTACCTGGTGACTGGAAGGTTTTTTCTGACTCAGAATGGTTTGATTTCATTCATAAGGATTATATCTGACAGATTATTGCCCACTCAGTCCATTTTAACTGCTTAAATTCCTTTTAAAGGACCATTACAACCCATAGTTTCATCTTTCTAGCTCATTCCAGCTCACGGGAAATTGAGCCGCTGCGGCAGACAAGGAATAATAATAAATCGGCTTGAATCCAAATTAGAAAAAACTGACCATGTGAATGGGTGTGAATACTTTCCGAAGCTGCTATAGATATGTTGGGATGTATGCTAGTGTAACTGAGGTGTCTGCAGAATCCTTGACCTATCGTCTCCACAGCTGAATGTCCACGCTAAGCCGGTAGACCCCACAGTAGAAGGCGGAGCTCAGCTCCAGCAGATCATCAACATCGAGTGTGTGTCAGATTTCACAGAAGCGCCGGTACTCAACATCCAGTTCAGGTTGGTGTCTGAATGCACACTTCATTTTCTCCTGTGTTTTAGTCAGTTCTATGTGTGCTAATATCAGACTGTATGTGTGTGTGGACAGATACGGTGGGACTCTTCAGAACATTGCAGTGAAGCTCCCTGTGATGCTCAACAAGTTTTTTCAGCCCACAGAGATGACATCCCAAGACTTCTTCCAACGCTGGAAACAGCTCGGAGTGTAAGTTCTCACCACCGTCTCATGGCTCCTATCAGCATTTGTCATCGGATCAACAATGATCTGAAAGTCAACTATATATTTAGTCTGTTTTATGGCTGGAAGGTCTTTAGTTGTTAGTCAGTATTGTCATACAGTAGGTCAACAGTGGCTGTTCTTATCAGAAGGTGTTAACCCTGTTTTAACCATTCCACCCTCTTTTTTAGAGGGGTGGGAGACGGGGGATGTTCAGTGGTAGATAAATAGTCAACAGTAGATGTCACATAGAAGTGGTGTACATCATCTGAAAGCTGGAAGATTCATTTGAGATGCAGCTCTAGTCATTACTAAGAAATACAAATGAATTAAATTGTGAAAGTGTATAAGAACGTAGAACTAGCTTAAAAATTCAGCCCACAACGACCTCTGAAAGACAGAATAGAGGTCGGGCCATTAGAGTTTTAAGGGGTTAATGTAATGTGCACAAAAACATGGCTAAATATCTTTGTGTTTTGGACTGTTGGTTGGATGAAACAAGCAGTTAGAATATGTTAACTTTGGCTTTGGGAAATGGGAATTTGTGTGGACATTGTGTGGAGTCCTGGCGATAAGTGTTTATCTTCTCTCTCTTCTCTGTGTCCTCAGTCCTCAGCAAGAGGTTCAGACAATCTTCAAAGCCAAACACCCGATGGACAGAGATGTCACCAATGCCAAGGTAAAGAATCACTTATTTGAGGGAACTGCTTAGCTGTACGTTAACTCATTTTGACATGCTCCAGTGTGAGCTGTTTAACCACTCTACATTCACATCATAGAGAAATTCTGCTTGAATGATTTGATGGGTTGTAGTGCTGAATTTATAGCAGCTTTTCTGGAAAATGCTGATGCTGTTTTTGACCCTTTATTGTGTTATTTTGCACTGACTTTCGTTGACTTAGCGGCCACAGGTGTCGCTGTTAACAAGCATATCTGATTCTTACATAGAGTCCCTTTAACTATCTCAACTCAATCAACATGAACAGTTTGTGACCGTTCTTGTAAGAGTTGTAAGATTTTCCCACAGCAATCTACGTTTTTATGCCTCTGCCCCGGTGGCAGCGGTGTCCAGAGGCATTATGTCCATTCGTCTGTCCGTCCCATTCTTGTGAACATGATATCTCAGGAACGCCTGGAGGGAATTTTCTTCAAATTTGGCACAAACATCCACTTAGACTCAAGAATGAACTGATTAGATTTTGGTGGTCAAAGGTCAATCTGACCTCACAAAACACCTTTGTGGCCATAACTCAAGAATTCATCTGCTAATTATGACAATTTCACACAAATATCTAACAGGATAAAATGATGCAGTGATGACATTTTGGACAGACATGAATGAACTGACACTCGACTGGGTTGGCGGAGAGGCCAACTTCTAGATGTGTATATATAATGATAAAGTTTTCTTTTTAATTTTGTAGATCTTAGGTTTCGGTGTAGCTCTGCTGGACGGGGTGGATCCTAATCCAACTAACTTTGTTGGAGCTGGAGTCATTCACACTAAGAACACTCAGGTGGGCTGCCTCCTCAGACTGGAGCCCAACACACAAGCCGAGGTAAAGACACAAACACACACACTCATCCTTGTATCGAACCATCATATAGCCTGTGTAACTGTGTGTGTGTTTTCTATTCAGATGTACCGTCTCACCCTCCGGACCAGCAGGGAGTCTGTGTCTCAGAGACTGTGTGATCTGCTCTCTGACCAGTTTTAGTCTCAGCACAGCAGCAGCATTTCAACACCTTCACTCTCCTAGTCTCTCTTTAGATAGGACCTGATGTATTGTACAGTGTAAATTCTTTTTTTTTTATTATTATTTGCCTTACTCCACATGTAAATGAATTGAAATGTATTTTTCACACATAGCTTTACTAATATATCACTGCTTCAAACCTGCCTTGTGTACTCAACGCTGAACGCCTTAGCCGACATGTTGGCAGAGCTCTGAACAGTTTTGAAATGGCGTGTTTTCGGAGCTTGGGTACTGCCTTTTTTTATCCAAACATTCGGTTTGGAAGCATTAATGAGATTGAGGTGGTTGAAAATGTCATTAAGATCCCAAGTTTACCAATGACCTCAACAGTGATTTCAGTTGTTCTTATAGCCTTTCTATGAGACATGTATTCTTGTAGTGCTCCAAAGAAATATTGCACACAACCGGGAAGCTTTCCTCGACTTCTCACCCCGTTTTGCACTCGTTAGGTAAAAAATTTAGATCACATTAATTAGAGCTACGGAAGCCCTGAGAAGCAAGTGAGAAAAAACAAATCATCTGGTGATCTATTTTCTAAGTCTAATCTAAATTGTTTTCTCTCCCGTGTTAAAAAAAAACAAACTTTTGCCAGGATAATCTTTCTAAGTTCCTTAATTATTTTTTTTCATCTATGAAAGAGGTGGAAAAAAAAATATTTGCCAGGATAATTTTTCTGTTTGTCGTTGTAATACTCATTTTGGCCACCAGAGGCTGAAGTACAAACACTACTCCATGTTTTAAATAGGACTAAAAGCATTCATGTTTTCTTTAGGGCTGTCAGTTGATTAAAATAGTTAATTGCGATTAATCACAAATTTTTTATCTGTTCAAAATGTACCTTATAGGGAGATTTGTCAAGTATTTAATACCCTTATCAACATGGGAGTGTTAATAAATATATATATATTTATTATTGGAAATCAATAAATACATGTCTGTAAAGGGGAGACTCGTGGTTACCCATAGAACCCATTTTCATTCACATATCTTGAGGTCAGAGGTCAAGGGACCCCTTTGAAAATGGCCATGACAGTTTTTTCCTCGCCAAAGTTTAGTGCAAGTTTGAAGCGTTATTTAACCTCCTTCGCAACATGCTGGTATTACCAGGTTGGTACCAATGGATTCCTTAGGTTTTCTAGTTTCATATGATGCCAGTATCTTAGTACTCTAAGAAATTAGTGGCATTAAAACAAATTTGCGTTAACACGTTATCACGTTAACTTTGACAGCCCTAGTCTTCTTCCAGGTGAGTTTTATTTTACACAGCTTGCCAACACGTAATATATGTGCCTTATGTTTAGAGTGCATTAAAACTCAGACATAAGATTTCTTTTAAGGAACTTGGAAAGATTATTCAGGCAAAGCTGCTTTTTCCACCCGTTCTTAAGTCATAATCACAGGAGAGAAAACAATTTAGATCAGACTTCTTATTTCTCACTTGCCTCTCGGGGCTTCCGTACAGATAGATTTAGACAAGAAAACATTTACTTCAATGTCAGAATTCTTACTTATTTCACCAATTATACACGTCTGACATCTCAGGAGGAAGAGCAAAGCTTTACATTGTGGTATTTTTGAGCAGATAATAGACTTTGGATGCTACAATTTTTGTTCCGCGGAGGGAATCTTTGAGCTGCATTGTCCGTAACGTTTACACATAGAATTCAGGCGCTCCAATAAAATGGCAAAAAAACATAACACTAGGTAGCAAAAGGATATCAATTTCTGATATTTATGAAATACATCATCTGATTTCTTTATCTCCACACAATTGTGCCTGTGAACTTTTGTTACTCTTTCAGCCTTCGAATAGACTAAAAGTTGTATATGTATAGTCTAAAGCACTGCCACACTGTCACACTACTATCACCTAAATGCATTTATTCACAGAACACTGCCACAATGGTAATATTTCTATATTTCAATATCATACGATGTATTTTCTGTTTTTATAAAAATGTACTTTTACCATAATCCTTGATGGCATATTTGATGCTCAGCATAAAGACTCGCTTTGTCTGAAGAAATCTTCCTACCACCGCCTCTAAAGCAGCGTACGAACGACAAGCTGTGGTTTTAAAAAGGGGGTTATGTGTGACAGCAAGACTCCAGGAAGTCATTGTGCCCGGCAAATAGAAATAGTCATGACCCCCCAAAAACATCATTATTTCTACACCTTTTTTTGTACGGATTAAACAAACAAGACTTAACGCGCTGTTAGCTATCTTAATGCTAAGCTAAGCTAAGCGTCTGTTGACTGTAGCTTCATATTTAACAGACAAACTATTCTTTTAAAGAGCTTTCGTTCAGAAATATTGATGAAAATTAACAAGATTGTAAGAATAAAATGTAAAGAATGTAAGAATAAATCTTTATAGATTGTGTTAAAAGGGTTTTGGCCGATTTATGAATAAGGATATCTGGACCTGAGAAGCTTTACTGTGATGTTACCATGTTTTAACCCATAACCGTTCATCCATTTATGTCTTGTAGGATATAATAATCATATCTGTGCCTTCTGTTGTTCAGCAGCTTATAGAGTGCTACAGGAATGAGTCCTAAAACACAGAAATGAGTTCGCATTTTAGCACTTCTGGTTCCCTTGTTTGGAAGTCAATGGGTTTTTTAAATTGGTTTTTAGTTAGATCCATGAAATAAGGTCTTATTTTCTGCAATAATTCAAAACCAAAAGGAACAATCCCATTGGCTTTCTGCTGAGGGAACCAGGGCGATGCTTACTTCCTGGTTGGCCTACAAAAACGCGTCATCCCTGGAGCACTCTAATTTCAACAAAACAAATTAGGGAGGTTGCAACTGTGTTTTTTTATGAATGTCAAGGGGTGAAATTTCATATATTTTAACAATAAATAGAACAAAGTATAGCTGTGAATGACTACTTGACAACAAGCACTGATGTTCTTTCCATCCTGCTTCGGATACAGTACCACGGAAAGGTCCAATGACTACATGTTTAATGTCAGAGGTGTTGCTCGGACAGACAAACCAAACAAATATTGGACTTTTTATCAGCTAGGTTGCTGGAAACACGACTCCAATGAAATGCTGATGTTGCTCAGAATAAGCCGGATGTGTAATGAAGCTGCTGTTGGCTAACACATTTGCATTTGTTGGAGTCTTTATAAGGTGATTATGTCAATGTTGTGTTTACAGCTAGTTTCCAAAAAAACAAACAGTTAATGCAGATTTTAAAGCAGCTACGGGTTTTGTTTTCATATTTTTGTCCAGTATTGCTCACATTAATGGTTTACCCCAGGGTCCAAATGGGGCCACCAAAATACAAGCCACAGACGGCTTTTCATCTAGTCCAATCTTAACCAGTTACCAGCCTCACGGTCTCTGCCATAAACCTAATTCGGGTAATACGTAAGGGATAATGTACAGCGAGTCGGTCATTGTTGTGAAATAAACCCGCTAGCTGTACATTATCCCGCTTATTACACGGCTACTTGCTTAAGAAATCAATAATTTGACACAAAAACGGTCCGCCAGAGTCCAACATCAGAACTGCTGCCATAGCAACGGTCTGTTATACATAGCAACGGCCTGCTATAAAGAAATAACAGACAGTAGAATGCTGGGATCGACCAATCAAAATCGAGTATTCAACAGAGCCATGTAATATGTAGGGATAATGTACAGCGAGTCGGTCATTGTTGTGAAATAAACCCGCTAGCTGTACATTATCCCGCTTATGACACGGCTACTTACTTAAGAAATCAGTAATTTGACACAAAAATGGTCCTCCAGAGTCTGAGATCAGAACTGCACCCATAGCAACGGTCTGTTATAGAGAAATAATAGTGATCGACCAATCAGAATCGAGTATTCAACAAAGCCGTGTAATAATATTGTATTTGTTCACCTTCACTTAAGTCTAGATGCAATTTAGGCAGCTTTTGTCAACATTTGGTGGTGTTTTGGATACATTTTGAAAACAATATTACCAAACAAGCTGCCATTTTATGGTCTAAAACACAGATACAACATCCAGTAAACTTTGTTGTGTTCACTCATATTAGTGACTCATTTAATTTGAGGTATATTTCATTGACATGAGTTGTATTCAGTCGTGGTTAGGGATAAGGGATGTACTTACCTTAACGTCGTCATCGTTGACATTGAAATGAGAATTGGTGTATTTGATTGTCTGACTGCACTCTTTGCAGGTTGCGATAACCTGTTAATCTAACATTTTATCTTTGGTTATTTGATGCAGATATGAAGCTTTGTTTGCTCATGATGTGTTTTCTTTTGCACATGTAATATGGTTTTGCTGGCATTTATGATTTGGGCTGTTTTTTTATTGAATTTGGTGTTTTTTTAAGTTGTGATTGGGCTGGAAACTGTCACTCTGATGTGTCAACACTTCTCACTGGACTATAACGTAAAGCGGTGTTCAAGTGGAGCACAAGGCAACTATACTGCAGATGTTTGGGCCTAAACTATGACATTTAACAGACCTAGTTTGGTTCCTTGGTATTATCCAGCACACACTCAGTGCTTACTGTCAGTGACCGTACCATATAAACTTTACAAATTGTGACAATGCTGATGTGTTTTTCTTTTGTGCCTTCTATTCTAACAAGTGTTCGGTCTCTGTGCCAGACGGCTGGATATCTTGTTGCTATTTAAATGTAATGTCATTTCAACATTCAAAAGTTGTTTTTAGAAATAAAAAAAAATCAGCCTTGTAAACAAATTAAAACATATTTTTGCTTTCTTATATATGGAAAAAGATTAATTTGATTTCTTCTGTGGAACAAGCTCCCAGTTTCAGTCCGGTAGGCAGACACCCTCTCCACATGTAGGAGTAGGCTTAAGACTTTCAGTGTTGCCAGATCTTGTGAGAGAAACAAGACGCCAGGTCTATAGAAACAAGCCCAGAGAGGCAACTCCCTCCCCCAAAAAAACCCAAAACAAGCGACCTTACCTACCAACAACAACATGAGAAAGAGAGACAGACACTTGATCACTTCATATACTGTATATGTATGAATTTATTTTGGATTGCATGCATTCCAGTTCATTTTTTTTTTTTTTTTATGTTGTCCAGAGTCTCCAGCCCTCGCCACTTTGGTCACCTTTAAATTTTTCTTGTCAATTAGACTTAAAGAAGTTGAACATTTTATTTCATTTTTGTATTAATTTGTTATAAATATTTTTAAGCGACTTTTCAGGAAAACAAGCCCGAAGTTACTTCTAATAAGCAGACTTGGCAACTCTGAAGACTTTCGTCTTTGATAACGTTTACAGTGGAGGAAATAAGTATTTGATCCCTTGCCGATTTTGTAAGTTTGTCCACTGACAAAGAAAAGAATGGTCTATAATTTTAATGGTAGGTTTATTTTAACAATGAGAGACAGAATATTAAAAAAAATCCAGAAAATCACATCATATAAAAGTTATAATTGATTTCGAAAGATTTTCTATGGTATTAAGGTCCGGAAACTGGCTAGGCCACTCCATGACCTTAATGTGCTTCTTCTTGAGCCACTCCTTTGTTGCCTTGGCCATATGTTTTGGGTCATTGTCGTGCTGGAAGACCCATCCACGTCCCATTTTCAGTGTCCTGGCTGAGGGGAGGAGGTTGTCGCCCAAGATTTCCTGGTACATGGCCCCGTCCATCCTCCCTTTGATGCGGTGAAGTTGTCCTGTCCCCGTAGCAGAGAAACACCCCCAAAGCATAATGTTTCCACCTCCATGCTTGACGGTGGGGATGATGTTCTTGGAGTTATAGTCAGCATTTCTCCTCCTCCAAACACGGTGAGTTGAGTTGATGCAAAGAGCTCGATTTTGGTCTCATCTGACCACTTCACCTTCTCCCAAGCCTTCTCTGAATCATTGAGGTGTCCATTGGCAAACAGACGGGCCTGTACATGTGCCTTCTTGAGTAGGGGGACATTGCGGGCGCTGCAGGATTTTAATCTATTACGGTGTAGTGTGTTACCAATGGTTTTTTTGGTGATTGTGGTCCCAGCTGTCTTGTGATCATTAAGAAGTTCCTCACGTGTATTTCTAGGCTGATCCCTCACCTTTCTCACGATCATTGATACCCCACAAGACGAGATCTTGCGTGGAGCCCCAGACCGAGGGCGATAATTTATATAAAAAATATATTTATATAATTATATATATATTTAATTATATAAATATATTTTTTTAATATATATATATATATATATATATATATATATTATTTTATAAAATGTTGGAAAACAAATTTGAAATGTCAGAAAAAAATGTCCAAAAAAAGTCAGAAAAATGTCTCCAAAAAATGTCCGAAAAAAAGTTTGCAAAATGTTGGAGAAAAAAAAAGTCTAAACAATGTCTGAAAAAGGTAAAAAAAAAACAAAAAAAAAAGTCTGAAAAATGTCTAAAAAGTTTGAAAAGTGTTGGAAAAGAAAAGTCTAAACAA
>CAKAOH010022350.1:0-30546 GCA_916701665.1 Sebastiscus tertius
TAATTACCTCTGATTTTCTTCCGAATTCAGGAAAAGGAAATAGCCACACATGCATTTCCTTTATTGCCTCAGCAGTCTGCTTTTTCTCTTATTGCCATAATAAGGGCGGTAATGTGATGAAGTGCTAGAAGCCATTTCTTCAAGGCTTAACCCTACTCAATATTTTACAGCGAAAAACAAATAATGGGTTTATAATTACATTGGAGCATTGTAGTCCTTTTCTGAAAGAGGCGAGGAAAGTAAAACGGCTTTAGGGGAAAGTATCCAAGCCTTTATGATACATTTGAAACCACAGAAATGATTATGCTAAAAATAGGCTACGCAAGGACACAGGGAAAACAGGGATGCATGGGCAGCGAGATGTTGGCATGTGAATCATTGTGGCCTACAGTGTAAGATATTCATTTGAAGCCAGGCATTAAATGAGCAGACTAGTGCACTTCTGCAGTCGTGTCCAGTTGCACTTGCTCTTGCAGACTGATAAACTCTGAGTCAGCATTTTTATTTGCGCTGGATGTGCCCTCTGTCCGTTTCCTCCCTCACAACAGGAAACAGGCTGCCCTTGTTGCAACAGAGCCACAGGAAAAGAAGGGCACGGCTTTATACCATGTGAAGAGGCACACACGGTTGAACACAGTGAGTTAAAGGGCAGGTTGAAGACACTGACATGACGTTAAAGACCGCAGTGTAAGATTTGATTTAAGGAAGCAGCTGGGTTGAAGTCTTAACTCTGCCACCGGAGATTTGGCTTCTCTTAGGGCCACCGTGGGAGAAACCGATCTCACATTTCGTGGAGGCCTTCCTGTGGAATGATACCTCCAATGGGATTTGTCATTTCATGCATTATTTAAAAGGCTTTCGGGAATGCACCTGAAAGAAGCTCAGTAGCCAGCGGATCTGCACGATGCAGAAGAAAAAACAGTTTTATTTGCATTCTAATTTCCATTCACGTTTCATATCATCATCATCAGTATGATAGATGCTGCTTACATACGGCAGTAAAATGTGGAATTTATTCATTCATGACCAGACAAATGAGCCTTGTCTAGACTGCAAGCGTAATTAATTAATACTTCATCAATGTGTCTCTTATAACCATACATTCAGAAAGAGCTGTCTTACTTTGTCTTACAACCTACTGTGCTCCAAGGTTATAGCAAAGGTTTAGCAATTTACCCCAAATCCAATCAGACTGAGCTCTATTGATTCTGTTTCACTCAAAGAGACAACTCATGCAAATTGCAGTACCGCAGGAGGGTATTACAAATTTCATGAAAAGGAGAAGATAACTGAATGTAAAGTACGCCTCTGTTGTCACCTGCAGCCTTAACTTACCAAGCCAGTGGCTCCGAAATCAAGTGCATGAAGTGAAGAAGTTCCGCTTGAATACCTGATGGTAATGACACCTCACACTGTCCATCTGTTTTCTGCACAATGTTACACTGATAGTCTTGCAAAAAGATACTCTATAACAAAGAACACGCATTTCAAGCTCCGCCATTGGTTTGAAATTGTATACACGTCTCCTCAATGGGTGCGGACATGACGTGTTCGCCTCTATCCTCCCTCCTCGTTTGGAAGTGCTGTGAACGTTGTGTGGATGGATGAAAGCAGATGTTTGCTTGATGTTCGTGAATGTTGGTTGCCAGATCTAGCGATAGTGTGTTGCTGAGACAGAGGAAGGTCTCGAAACAAAGTTAATTTTCTCCTGTTTTGTTCGTCTGAAAAATGTAGTTATTGTGTCAGAATGTGCAGAAGATATGTGGCTTATGAAAAATGGGTCTAGTATTTACTTTGGTGACTATGGGGCGAAAGAATCAGTCATGATCTGTGTCCACGTTCACTTCTCCCATTGGAGTTAATAGACTCAGTCAGTACCTGCCGCTAGTCTCCTAAAGGGGCGGGCAGTGGCGAAACCATTGTGACGCAGATACAGGAAACTCCTTTCTGGTTGCACCAAACCAACAATCTAGGCATGACCCAGATTAGGATTTGTGCAGATTAGTAGTAATAGTGGTAGTAGTAGTTTGTAGTGGCCTTTCTGCAGGACAGAGGAGCTGTCCAGGGTTCTGACCACTGCTTCCTTGCTCTGGTCTCTGAGGATGTTTTCGGCCTGCATGGCTGGTCGTCGCAGTGTAAAAAAATGGACATATCATTCATCAAAACATTAATGAAATATGGTTTTGGTCTGATCATTTTTTTCAGTGATGCATTGTATACACAGCAATCAATAGCTTCAGTAATTGCCATTGGATCTGGACTGCAGCATTTCTGTCAATGAATCTCATCCCATCACTGCATTATATTGACCCAGCTCTAGTTTTCACCTCAACCTAATTCCAACAACATCGTGATGGGGTTCGGCGCTAATGAAAACACCAGCGGTATCAAGTTTGTTCTGTGCTTTATGGAATAATTAAAGGATGCTTGGATGTCTTTACCGATACACCAGACAATAGGAAGCAGATGTTTAAGTAATGCAAGAGATTGTGGAGTGAAGAGAAAGGCAGAGTAACTAAGAGTGATGAGATAGGAGGGAAAAAATTCAGTCAGCCCAACAGAGAATTAGACACAGCATTATACAACAGAGAGGATCAGGATATTTCTTCAAGCCAGTACACCCCTTCTAAGAAGAACCTTTGCAGCTTACATTACCTTAATGGTATAGTCAGTCAGTGTACCGTCTTTTCACCATGAATACCTCATTGTTTTTCCCCATGTGAAAAGTGAAAAAAGGCGACAACGGGGCTCATAAATTTGCCCCGATGCAGCCATGCAGTAGCTTTATTGCCCCTTAGTGCTACGGTTCACAGAGCGGGCTCCATTTTATTTCTCTGGTGTAAAGAGTACTTTCCTTGCTGTTGGAGTGCCATTTACTGCAGCCTATTTCCAAAAGTGCACATGAAATTTCACGACAGAAATGGAGAGAATTTGATATGATGACATCCAGGGTTTGTGTGTTTTAGTAGGTACCTGATCTCTTGTGTTTGAAGAACTTTGTTTTAAAATATGCACCCAAAATATCCATATATACCAAAGTATTCGAGCAGTATTAAATTAACTTGTGCAACATGATAGGCGTTTTTCACAGTGGACATTTGGTCTTGTCATAGTAGGAGAAGCAAAGGTGTTACTAATAACACTAACAATGAAAGCAACAACAGTGAGGCAGCAACAGTTACAGAGTCTCCTGGATAATGTAGCAATCCTATACGTTTATATTATAACCACAACTTTTAATTATTGAAACTTCTTTTCTGAAAATTTATGTTTTTGTCCATCACTTTGGCGTGACAGACGGCCCTAAATACTACAGTACCCATGAGCCTTGGCTGCCGTTGCTATATAGAAAAAGCCAGCACCATAGTTGACGCATTCATCCAAAATTTACCCAAAAATGTTTGTCATCAGTTTTCCAAATTGCGTAATCTTTAGCTGTGTCTCAATTTGGATAGATCTGTTAGTACACTTCCATGTAGTACACTGTGTACTTACTTGTGTAGTGTGTGAATTTTGACAGGGTAGTGTTCATACAGCTGTTGTGCACTCACAGGAGGCTCGGTAGATCAGCCACTGATAGTCAGCCACTGACATTACTCCGTATCGGCAGTAATTAAATTCAGACTGATTAACTAACCATAATGGCTTCTCTCTGACTACAGTAGAGTGGTACTTAGTGCAAAAAACACATTCTGTATGTAACTTAAATTTGTATAGTTTGCTGTTTGAAATAGGTTGCTGGCCCCTCCCCTTCCGCTATGTAGCAAAGATGGTGACCGTTGAGTGTGAGAAGCGTCCAGCGTTCCACGCTCAAAGTTATGACCGTTTTGAGTACAACATCCGGGTACTTAAAAAGTGCACTGCTTTTTGCCATACTTCTCAGTGTGAACGCACTTCTGCACTCAAAACAGCAAGTGTAAGTACAGAAGTACACAAATTGAGACACAGACTTTACCTTCCATCCGCTGTTAGAAGCGCACATAACCGATTTTTAAGATTGATGATTGGATGTTTGTTGCTGAAATGCACCTTGGGAGTTGGAGTTGACTTCTCCCTTTTATATACACAGACTTCTGCTTTTTATTGATGACTGAAGCAGCTAAATGGAATTCAGCCACCATTAATTTTGTAATGTACACCTGTAATTTCCCAACTGTGAGATGTCTTACGCCAAAAAGACCTATTTAATAGTAATGTTGGGGACCATGAGGTGTTGAGGTGTTTGTAAGTTTTTGTCCACCCTTGTTTTCTTAGATAAGGGGACACAATGATAGAAACTCCAAACAATCAGATGCTGTACAACCACTAACTACGGCCTCAGACATGACCATATAGTTTAATCATGTACCCATATTTTCTATTTGTAATTTATATTAGTATTCCTCTTTATTTTTATTCCTCTTTGATATGTGTGAATGCACCGTCAGGATTGCTATTTAAGTTTGTTGTACTTTGTGCAGTGGCAATAAATTCTATTCTAATCAACACCAAAGCACAAAAGAAAGCATTTTATATCTGCAAAGGCTAGATGCTGCATTTATAATGTGCACCGCATAGCCAGAGGAGACATTTTTTACACACCCAGTGGAATATCAATGTATAATTTTGTGAATGTCACTAAGTTGTGGCTGGAATTTAAAGTGTGGGCATTTTCTTAGGATGCCAGATTGATCTTTTCAAAAATGTCGCACCCCTCACTAAACTCTGCTGCTGTAATGAAGTTGCTGAATCAAGGGATGTTGGTCAATGAGGCGTTTTTGTCACTGTACATATCTTTAGCTGCATTACTGACATACTGCAGCATTCTTCTGCTCAACAAAATCAATTACCAAGTGTTTTTGTGTCTTCCAGGTCTGAATGTGACTCTTCCAGAATGGTCAGGTATGTCCAACTAGTCAGGTATGTTAATGTTACTCTGTCGTTGCTCAGGATTTTACATCTGCCTGAATTTTGTGAATATTCTCTCTTAAAACACTTGTAAATCCTGTGCCTTTAGGGTGGGAAAGGCTTTGGCGAAGACATGGCGTTACATAATACATAAAGCTGAATATCCTGGCGTCCCGGTGCTAGAGTGGTTTTCCTCAGTCTGAAGGATTGAGGCAGGCCTGATGTGGTGCCTGTTATTGGTGTTTGTGGATTTTACAGTGTGGAGGAAATGATGAGATTTGATGTCAAGTGCAGGCCAAGGTCACATACCACTGTTGTTAGCTTGTTCTCTGTGTGAACCTTAGCGGCTGGACCCATGCTGCTAACTAGAACCATATAGGGTTCCTTGGCCTGCCCTAACAGGAGAACCCTTTTTGGTTCCACTTTTAGCCCTGTGTGGGCTGGGAGGATCTTTTAACACCCATATTTTCAACAATACCGATGTTCGGCCCAGATTATCTGGTATGATTACACATCTTTGTTGAATATTCAACTCTGATTGGTCAATCACTGCGTTCTAAGGTCTGTTATTTCTTTATAGCAGACCGTTGCTATGGACGCAGTTCTGACGTTGGACTCTGGAGGACCGTTTTTGTGTCAAATTATTGATTTCTTAAGTAAGTACCCGTGTAACAAGTGGAATAATGTACAGTTAGCGGGTCATTGTTGTAAAATAAACCCCTTCAGCGCGATGCAAGACCTCACTTTGCATCAGGGTTTATTTCACAACAATGTCCGGCTCGCTGTGCATTATCCCTTTTCATGTGACGGGTTCTTCAGACTGTTTGCAGACTCATCAGAGCCGCCTGGAATAAGTGCAAACATGTTTGAAAATCTGGATGATTACGTCTGTACTACGTGTGGGACCACAATAGCCAATGAGAGAGACAATCTGGCGCAGCTGACGGTGTTTCCAAGTAAATTATTCTAGTTTTAACGTTAGCTAGCATACTACTGTTGACAGATTTTCAATCAGATTAAAATCTCCCCTCCACTTCTTGCTGAAGAACAGATAACCCGTGTTGACCTTGTCTCCCCAACCATTTATCATCCAGACTCTAGCCTTCAGTTTTTTTCTCACTGTAAAGCATTACTACAGCAGGTTGTAGCACCACATCTTCATTTTGTTTACATCTGCTTGCCCATGAGATCATGTGAGAGCGATCAAATGAGGTGGTGCGTTGCTCCCTCTGGCACGATGGTCTTAATAATATCCTGTAGTGTGTGATGCGCCATCATTTTCAGATCTTGAAGTGTGTATGTGTTTGAGATTAGAGAGAAGAACATCTCCTCGTGTGATGTAACCATAGACTGTATAAAATTTGGACGTAGTCTCCGTGACGTCAACCATAGGTTTCTGAAGAGCTGTTGTGAAGCTCAAAGTGGGTGGCTCCGACCGTTGCCATCTTGGTAGTGACGACACAAGCTAACTCACGGCTAATCCAAAAATGGGCAAAAGAGGTGGATTGTCGGTGGAGCTGAGGCGGGCCGGGTGACGCAGCAGAGCACTTTAACTTTAAGCCTTAAAGGGGACATATTACAAAAAAGTGAGATTTTCATTTTTATTTTTTTTATTATAAAGCAGGCTTCAGTCCTGTATAAATACTGTGAAAGTATTGAAATGCTCAATCCACAGGGAGATACACAAAGCCCGTATTCAGAAACTCTGCATCTGAAACAAGCTGTCAGGATTTCTGTCCATTTGTGATGTCACAAAAATACAATATTTGGACCCTTTACACAGTTTTAAACGTAAACATTCTAAATGTGTCCCAGTTTATTACTGGTTGCCGTGTATGTGGATGTCATCAACTGACAGGAAGTAAACATGGACCCAAACTGTTGCCTAGCAACACAATTCTGTTGCAATTCTGTTGCAATTCTGTCGCAATTCTGTCGCAATTCCGGTGAAATGCGCTAAAACGGAGCGTTTCAGTCAAAGGGTAAATACAGGCATATTCAGGCCGACAGTATGAGGAAAATAAAGTTATTTTTTAACATTACAGCATGTAAACATGTTCTAGTAGAAACACAAAATACAAGTATGAACCTGAAAATTTGCATAATATGGGACCTTTAATATAATTTAAACGGGTGAGATATATAAGAATTTAGGGTTCTTCAGAAGCAAATGGTTCTGGGTAGAACCTCAGCCCTTCAGGAAGAACCCTTTTCGAACCCTTATTTCTAAGAGTGTAGGGTGTGTTTTTGCTGAGTTAAGATGTGGGCTGATTTAAAACTGTAATGTGGATCCATCATTGCTGTGAACACAGCTAAGAAATATGGCTTGCATGTAGAGAGTAGATGGGCTTCTCTCCATGGTAAACACACTCCTTATCTGCAGCTTCTCTCTTTAGGGACGCCTCGCTGTGGGATCCTCTTCCTCTGTAGCTGTGTATTAAGGACCCACCAGTGTCTAGACAAGTCGAGCAGAGTGTAGCGGAGCCTGTCCCGTGTTTCAGTTAAAATTTTCCAGGCCATGTCTGTTCTCTCCTTAGGTGCTTCGGCTGTCTGCGCTCCCCAGGCCGCTTTTCATTCTGCTCTAAATGTCCTATCACAAATTTGAAGCGAATCCAGTGGGCCACAGCCTGGAGATGTGTGCCAGTCTTTGTCTTTGTACCAGCGCAGCAAATGTGTTTGTGCACGCAAGAGTGAGACATGTGCATGTGAAGTTTGTCTGCGACTTTGTACCATCCATATCAACGGTAGCGTACCAAAGGAAAGAAAAAAAATCCTTGTAGAAAATAGGTTATATCAAAATTTAATACAAATATATCTCATCAATGTTTCATATTTTTTTGTTTTACTGGTTTTATGGAGGTGGCCTAATATTAATGACACTCAAACACTCTATGCTTTATTAAATGTTATTTGAATTATAGTTGGAGAGTGTTCACAAAACTTTGACTCAGGTGAAATTGCTTGTGGACAAAATAGGGATTTTTTTCTGAAATAATAAACAAAAGTCAGTGTTCATTCACATAAATCATGAAGTGATGTTTCAATCAATTTCACTGCCATCACTGGCATTCAGCCTTACTATACAGCACTCAGTATCGATCATTTCAAACTGGCCACAAATATTAACCGGAAAACATGATCCAAAACAAAAGACTCTTTGTTTACACTTTTTTTTTCACCGTTGTGGCTGACCCCAGTACAGTGTGCAATATCATGCAGTCCAATGTAATGAACTTTAACTGGTGAAATGGTTAGATAATAATAATGCATATGCAGTATATTGATACCCGAAGAAGCTCCTTTTTGTTATCACATCTCGCTGTGCTGCTGCCGATGGTAGAATCTAAAAGCATAGAAGTGGAAATGAAGGACAAGGCTTCAGAGGCAAACAATCCCATCTCACCAAATTGATGCTTTGATGTGTTTGGAAACCTCCCAAATGGCAGCAGCAGCAACCCTCTGCATATCCTTCTTGGTTGTGAATTTGGCCACGGCACCCAGAATCTTCCCTTCATTAATATCAAGCTGGTTTTGCCAAAACTGGTATTGTGCTAACTGTTTAATCTGAGGTTCGATCTTCACGTCGTGCACAGCTCTACCAGCACTCTTTGCATCATGTGACTTGTTTTGGCAGCTGCATACACGCGGTTGGATGCAAAAGCCGTGATATTTCTGAATTAAAGTGATTGCAGACTTCTGCTCAGCTTTGAGCGATACAGTGATGGCACTGATCCTGCAAATTAGTGAAAAGCTTCAAGAGCAGCTCATCTCCTGCTGTGTCAGGTGCAGTTGGTGTTACTGCAGTAATGTTGAGCTGACATCTCTATGAAGTTAGCAAGGCTGGACATGTAAATTGGACTAGATTGGACTAGTTCAAGGTGTTGACAGTGATGATAAAACAGTTTATGAAATTACATGTAATTGGACAATAAGCGAGGGAATAATAAAACACTTCACAAGTGGATGAATTCATCTATAAACAGACCAAATTTCAGCAGTTAATCAAAAGCACTTTGCATAATTGGACAATAAAAAGAGAAGTTGAATAAAAGACACAAATAAATCTGTCCAATAATTACATAAAAAAAGGCTGTAATAAAAGAGATCTATTAAAATCCAGGTATAATTTAAATAAATGGTGGATTTTTAGAATTAATCTCACAAATAAATGTAACTACAGCTTTAATAGATTCAATTCAATTTATTTTTATATGGCGTCCAAATCACAACAGAAGTTATCTTGAGACGCTTTTCATATAGAGCAGGTCGAAACCGTACTCTATAATTTAGAGACCCAACAAGAAATCCCCATGAGCATGCATTGTTATGCGACAGTGGCAACAAAAAACTCCCCCTTTAGATGAGAATAAAGGGCTATTTTTTTTGTAAATCAGCGTTTTAATGAAAACTTGTCTCCCCATTCATTTTTCGATTATTATTTATATGACAATCTGGTGCTGGGCCTCTGCTGATGAGCTGGGGATGCACCAAGAGCTCTCATTGCTAATCACGCCTCATATAATTTCACATGCACCACCAGCACCAGGTGGTACAGTAAGTGTTGTTACGTCTCAATGCAGATCAGCAGAGTGGTTCCACTACAAAGCTGCGTTCATTAACAACATGTTACAGCAAACAGGCTCATTGGCGTTCAAGAAATACAACATTAATAACCAGATTTGTGCTGCTTGTCCTACATACATGAATGAATTTTGCTCCTCCTCCAACACTGTGTTGTATAGTTAATAATGGAAGCAAAGAAAAGTCTCTAATCTTATGAGCAACTGAATGAATGATTGTGAAATATAATCACCACTTAAAGGACCAGTGTGTAGGATTTTGGGGGATATATTGGCAGAAATAGAATACAATATTCATAACTATGTTTTTATTAGTGTTTAATCACCTGAAACTGAGAATCGTGTTTTTGCTAGCTTAGAATGAGCCCTTTATATCTACATAGGGAGCAAGTCCTCTTCACGTAGTCCACCATGTTGCTCCGCCATGTTTCTACAGTAGCATAGAACGGACAAACCAAACACTGGCTCTAGAGAGAGACTTTTGCATGTTTACGTTACCTGAAGGCCACCGTAGTTCTCTGATATGTTTGGAAAGGGAAGGGTGAGCAGAGGGGTATTCAGTTGGTTGCAATCTGCAACCACTACTGTAGATGCTACTAAATCCTACAAACTGTACCTTTAATACTTAACCACTGAATTCAGATCATTGAGATAGTTGACTTAATATATGTGGTTTGAATCCCCTTCTTTTAAATTTCCACTAGTTTCAAGTGCAATTTTAAAAACTTGAAGTTTCTTTGCTTCCACACTGACAGAGCTCCACTACACTCAGCCTCAGTGAAAACTTTCAGTATGCTGCTGGCTCTAACGCTTTCCCGATGGATATAGTATAAGTATCTAAGTGCAATTATTCAGTAGCATCTGTTTAAAGTGAAGCAGCAGCCAGTTTTTCAAATCACTGTGACCGTTGCTGGGAATTTCTCTATCAGTCACATGATCTGTCTTGGCTCTGAGTTCCCTTTTGTATCAGAGCTCAAAGCTGTTTAAAATCACTACAACTGCCAGCGCCGCACTCTGCTGACAACACACAGCAGACTTACAGTCACTTACATCTCTCACCCCGTTAATATGCCACACCATGACACAAGTGAGCCTGGCTGTTTAAAATTTTGTGTGTTACATGGCTTGGTAGGTTTCATTATCATTAATAATTGAAAAGCCACTGAACTTGGCACAGGCGCTATAAATAAATAAGCCTTGCTCCCGATGGATTGCTTTGCACTGGTTTGATAGAAGTTTTAGCTTGTGTGTGTGTGTGTGTGAGAGAGAGAGAGATTGGCCCTGTCGGTGATGAGGGGATTATTCTCATACACACTCCGTGGCTAATGAGAGAGGAATAACAACATGGCGGCGTTTAATTGGTCTGCTGTTCTGTAATCAGAATGGATGGCTTCATTCAGATGTGATTAGGACCTTGGTGAGAGAGGCAGGCAGGCGCTCAACAGCCTCAGTGACCTGCCGTTATTGGATTGTTCTTCAGTAAATGTCTAAAGATAAGATGTTCACCCACTCCCTGGTGCACTTTTGTGCTGCGCCCATTCATAAACGCAGACTATAGCGCATGACAAAAGCCTAGCATAGCCAGGAGTCGTCCGACACTTCATCACAACAATTGCGATGAGAGTGCAGGATGAAAGTGCTCTTGTCTACTGGTGGGCACTTTTTTTTTGAAAGTCCATTTGTGCTCTTGTTATTTATACCTGTTTACTCGTGCCCTGTGATGGATGGCAGGCGTTTAATTGTGAGTGCCCGAGAACTGAGATTGAAATTTGAAACGTTATTGCTTGGAATGATGTTCGAACATGTTTGTCCGAACGCATACGAAGGCCACAGGAGCTTGCCAGAGAGCTGCAATATATAATGAGTTACTGGAGGTATTCTGGAGGAAAGCCTCGGCGGGGTCTGCGGCTTTTATTTCCCTGTAATTCTCCACAGAGAGTTGGGAAAACAGAGAGGCAGGGATTATATAGCCCCCTCCATCCCTCCCATTATTGTAGAGACGACAATGAAGAGAATAAAGCTTTGCTGGGCTGTTGTTGTGGAGGTCAAAACCTCTCTCAGAGTGTGTCTCCAAACAACACCAGTAAACAACGTGTTTCCAATCAATTTACACATTAATTCAGGCCTTCTTGTTGTTGCATGTGTGGAATCATTTACAAAGCAGAACGAAATGCCAAAGGAATTAACATAAATGGGAGCAAAGAGACTGCACTCTTGCAACTTCTTTTGCTTCTAACAGATGAGGGATTCGCTTAAATAGCGATGGAGCTGCAGTTTTCTATCTGCAGGCGGGGCACTTCTCTAAAAACAGCACAATGTGTGGACTGAGCTGTGCTTAATTCACACAGAAACGTAACCTAAAAAGAGCCGGCCGGTCCTCCGATGCTCTGACAGTACGTGTCACGGCAGTTGAGCTGCTATTTGTCTGCAGGGAGGAGAGGTGACCGTGCTGTGTTTCAGGGCCGGTCTAGTGCCGTCTCTCACCGTCAGCCGGCGTTCTCCGCAGGGACCGCACGAACCTATCGTCTTCTCTCGTCTCCACCGCCATCTCTTGTTGCCATGGAGAGCGATGCTCAACTTTGATGGGTAGGACACCGAGCCTGCTCGTCTTTGTCCTTGCGCGAGAGTCCCTCTGCATTGTTCTGAAAACACTTTTCCTCCACATGAAAGAAAGCAAAGACAAAGATGAACATGGCTTTTGAGTTTTCGAACATCTCTCCCGCGGTGGAAAAGAGCTGACATTTTTTTTTTCATGAATTGTGGGTGTTTGTGCATCAGTCATTGCACTGACAGGTCTGAAACACCATCACAGTAACTCATGGGAGACGGGAAGAAAATTCAGACTAACTCAAGGTTCACAGTTCCCAACTCCGCCAGAGCAGAGACATTAGCATTTCTTAAATTAATAATTCAATATGCCGAAACAGCAGTAAATGATAGCAGCCATGACACAATTAGCCATTGATAATACTCACGACTTTTCATACAGAGCCTGAGTACAATCTGTGTTTAAGAATGAAGGATGCTTTTAACATGACTGTCATTTGGAATATGGTTTTATTTGACTGCACAATTAGCAATTATTCCTTCCACATACATGTACATGTAGTTTGCCTGAATCAAATCAGCTACGGCTATCATTACGGACTTGATGTCTTTGTGTTTTTGACCTCATCCCCTTTGACAGATTGCTAGGCTGTTGTTTTTTTGACTGCAAACTGAATAGCTGAGAATCATTCCCGGCCTGTCTGAGACAAGCCGCCCAGCTCAGTGAAAACCTTAACAAACAGTAGATGAGAGAGAAACGCCTCTGTGGAAATGGTATCCAGTGGAAGGAGATGAGAACTGTCTGAGCAATGATCAGTAGAGGACAAAAAACGCTTTAACTGCAGTACACCGAGCACAAACTATGAAGCCGCACAGGCACTACAAAGAACCTACAGTACCCCGTGTGACATTTTCTCTTCTTTGATCAACCAGGTTGTCTTCTTTTCTCCCCAGATTGTGACGTGTTCACATTTCGTGAGCTAATTTTACAACTGGTCTGTTTCTTTCCATTTCTATCTTTGGTCAGAGACAAAAATAGATAAACAGGTATTTTTGGGATCAAAATCTAATGAATTTGAAGTATATGGTACTATATTGAGTGTATATTAATACAGCAGTTGTGCAAAATATATAAGGTAATATGATTTAAGTATACACAAAGTGCATGATAAAAATGTCTGCCATTAATACAAAAAAGTGAACTTAAATACACACAAATTACAACAGCATTAATAGCACACTTGTGTAGTATACAATATATCAAGTATACAACATGTAAGTTGTACTAATTAGGTTTTAAGTACATTAATCATAAGTGCACATGGACATATACTTAGATAACTCCAATAAAGCACAAGTTAGGATACTTTTGTCCAAGGACGTGAAAAAGGTTACACAAACCTAAGCTTATTAGAGAAGGAATTTTGAATTAATATTTTAAAAAGGCAATGAAACTTGAAATTTCCAAGTAGTGATGTTGTTTTTTTTTCTGATGTCAGATAAATGCATCACCTGTAGGCCATGCAACAATGATGGATCAAAAATGTACTAATCCTGTTATTCACTGTAATAAGTTACCGGTATGCATCTCAAGCAAGGAACAACACATTCTCATCCCAACATGTCACATACTGACGCTTCGCCAACACCCCTTGGCGTCACTCTCTAACGCACTGGGTATAGCCCAGCGTGTCAAACTATGACGCTCAAATACGGTTGCAGTAAACATGCGGTTAACGTTGTGAATTCAAACAAAAACAGTTGCTTAGGTTTAGGGAACAAAACCACTTTGTTAGGTTTAGGAACAAACATCATGGTTTGACTTAAAAAAATAAATGAATAAATTACTACTTTTGAAAAGTGAAAGTGAAACTTAACGTTGTGAACACAAAGACGAACAACATGTTGTTGGTTTCACACAGGACACAAACAGTATCCTCCTGGATGAAAGCCCTGTGTTTGTTGGACCAATCAACCACCACTCCCACCTGTCCTATGTGTGTTTTTTTCGCTTTTTAAACTACGTCACCTCACGACCACCATCTCTGAGCATTTAATATTGACATGGATGGGTTTATATTGTAGTTACTTGAAAGCCAGGTGGGTTTCATACAGACGCCACACATGTTGAAGGCATGTAAACACTGATCTGGTCTTTTCAGTGAATTATTTTAATACTTCACAAGCTCAGCTTTGCTTCACATGTGGCATTAGTAATATTGTGTGTTGTGATGTGTACTCTGGTAATACTCTGTGGTTAGTGGTTTGAAACTAGTCACTTTTCGGACCCTTTGATGCCATTTTTCCTTTAAAGACTGCACTGTCAAAGATAACAAAAATCCATATTACCAGGATTGCTGCATGACAGAAATATGATGCAGTACTGTTCTAAAATAGTCTGTGAAAAATGAAGTACACAGAGGTAAAGACAAGAAAGTCACAAACCCCCAGTAGGAAACCTCTGAGGGAAAATGGATGATTTTAATGCAGAGCTTGTCATGTAACATTTACAGGTTTCTTCTATGTCAACAGTCTGAGACGTGTTGTGTTTGTCCCTCTGTAGGAGACATGCCTCCCTACCTGTGGAAGTCTCAGAGAATCCTGGGAGGTTGGTGTCTGCAGGCTGCAGAAGAGTCGTCCCCTGCCGTAAATGGAAGTCGGCTTCCTTTGGGTACAGTAAGATGTTATTTTTTTATCACTATGTGCTCCATGCTCGTACCATAAGTACTACGGCATTTCCAGCACCATGGCAAAGCTTCTTGTCTTGCTCTCGCCTTGTTAATGTCTAAAAGTCATCACGGTTCACATCGCTGCCCTGGTTAATTAGCCTTTCAGTGGCAGATATATGGGTCTGAACAGCTTAAAAACTTTGCTGTGTCCTAATGTTCGAGTCTGTTGCAGCTGCTCTCCAAGCATCAGCCTTTTTATGACACAGCAGTTTCAGTGCTGCAGTGTTGTTTTTCCTGATGTGCACAATGAACTTCAGTGGCCAAATGCATTGTTGGAAGAGATCATTAGGCTTAGCCTTAATGAAATGATCCCTGAGTATATGAGCCTTCATCGCTGCTCACCCATTAGCCTGTGCTGAGCTCAGAGCTTGAGAGAGCCTCTCTAAAAACAAGGAGAGATGAGCGCAGACAGCCGCATCGGTGGGACAGACTTAGGGGGCTTCAAAAGGCTGGAGAGAGTTTCAAAGACGCCCCCTAGTGCTGTGTGCTTCATCATCAAAAAGCAATGTGCGCCTAATCCGTAGCCCACTTTTCTGGCTCATGTGCAGCCCAAAAATAAATCCCAGTGCATAGTGGGAATGTGTTCTATTTTCAAAGAGCGGCGTTCAGACGTTTCTGATGAGTAGGAACATCTGTGGGTTGTTTTTAGACCTTGGTAACGCTGCAGAAATGAGGAATTCGCTGTTTCTCGCTGATTAATACCTCACTCATTTGTGTTCTCTCTGATGGTCCCCGTGTGATTGTTGCTCTGTAAGCAAATTGTCAAGCACAGTTGAGAGTTAATAGGTTAAATAGATCATAATGACTGTAAACAAGATGTTGGCTGTGATCGAAGGTTGAGTGTTTTCCTCTCCAGCTCAGCAGCTTTGTTTGCTTCTGTTTAGGCTCACACAGGTTGCTTTATAACTGTTTCCCAGAGGTAATCATTAAGGTATAAGATAGTTTCTGTTGGTGTATATTTTGTTGGGAAAATGTATTCCTCATCTTTTGGATGTTGATGAATGTGAGTGGGCGGCAGAAAAACTGAATGCATCCTCTCGACACGTTTGTCAAGGGTCAGAATCACACACACATACTCACACTCACAAGAAATATTCAATGACAGGATAGACTAGAAGTTGCCGCATAAATCAAACTGAAAGCAACATTTATCATAAAGTCCTTGCTCTGTTATGTTCGGCTTGTTTTTATGCAGTTTTTTCCTTTCAGCAAGACAGGAAAACAGAAAAGTGACAAAGGTCAGGGGCCACATTTGAATCCAGGATGTTGCAGTCATGTAGTGTGCGCTGTAGATCACTGAGTCACTAGAAAACAACATTTTTCACCCCGTATCTGAAAAGAAATGTGGAAAAAAACTGTCGGGTAATCATTCTCCATTGAAGCGATAGGGGTGTGTGAGGCTCTCAGCGAGTGATTGATCTTTGTGTATTTTCTGACTGTGCTTGTGTGGCATTAGGAGGAGGGGAGGAAGTGAAATATTAATTATTGTGCCATTTGTGAGCTGCTGTGCCGTGCCCTCCAGTATGCTGAATCACTCCACTTGTTTTAGATGTTTTGAGTGAACATATTTGAAAAGTTTATAAGAAAACTTAGGAAGGAAGTGTTTATAGTTGTAGCATTATTCAGCAGAATAATGTTGGAAAAAAAAAAGGTGACATCTGTTGGTTGTGGTCGTTGTCTAAAAGATTTAGTACAGACTTTAGAAGCTGAGTTAAAGGAGATAAGGGGAATTTATGGGGCAACATTTGTGTTGAAGCAGTGTTCACAGAGAACGTCTCGTGCAACATGCTTAATGCCAGAGTCGGGGCGATCTCTGGGGACGACCAATCACACTCAGAGCCGGCAGAGCGGCTGCTACACTGTTATAGCAGAAACATACCCCAGAGATTCATTTGAACCGTTGTTTCATGCTGTATGTTTTCCCTCACTTCTCTTTCCTTGTTTACACTCCTCCCTCTCATATTACTCTGTACCTGTTCTTTCACGCTGTCTACCTCTTTTTTCTCGACAAAGCAATAATATGTGTTTTATCAGCTCTAGAGCTACACAAGCAATGTAATAGCTCAGATGTAATAGCTTATTTCCCATTCTTGAATGTGCATATTTGAGTCAATGTAGTTAGCTAATGATGTAGTCGTTGGACCGCTGGTTATGATGATTTTGCCACTTAGCCTGCTAGGATGATCAGCAAGAGGAGCGTAGAGTAAACGACAACAATAAGCCCACAAACCGTTCAAATTGATTGTGTTCACTTCACTACCGCCAGTGTGTTCAGTAATAGCCAGCTCATCCGAAGGCTTGGAGCATAAAGGGAAACTTGTCTCACCAGGTTTTGGGATTGCAGGATTTGTTTTGTGTGACCACACGTGGTAGTTTTCTTGATGTGGTTCTGTTGGCTTTTACATTTCCATTTAAGTTTTTTATCCAACACGCACTTGATTAAAGCAGCTTTCATTGATTTCAAAAGAAGAATAAGCTTCATCTAGGGGCTGCAACTCATGATTATTTTCATTACAGTTAATATGTTGATTTTTTTTTTCGATTTAACATTTTATCTATGAAATATAAAAAAAGAAAATAGTGAAAAATGGCCATCACTAGTTGTGGGAGCCAACTGTCCAAAACCCAAAGATATTACATTTTTAGCAACAAATTGTCATATTTGAGAAGCTGAAACCAGAGAATATTACTTTTATTATTACACGGCTTTGTTCAATACTTGATTCAGATCACGGCGTTCTACGGTCTGTTATTTCTTCATAACAGACCGTTGCTATGGAAGCAGCTCTGATCTCGGAGTCTGAAGGACCATTTTTGTTTCAAGCTTCACGTCTGTGTCCTGCATCGACCTGTCGGGGTTTATTTCGCAACAATGACCGGCTCGCTGTACATTATTCCTTAATTACAGTATGCTTGATTAAACAACTGTAACAAATAAATTAATGAATTATCTGAATTGTTGCTGATTAAATATATAATCTTCTCTTGATCCACAGAGTAATTGTTTTAGCTCGTTTCATTTAATTGACTATAATTTTCTATAATAAATATCTCAATTATATCTCAATTTGTAGATTTTATCCCTGGTCCAGATGATAATGGAAAAAAATGGGAACGAAATTGAAAAAGGACCTTGGACAGCAAAATGTTTGTTAATTTGACTCCAAGATTTCACACGTGTACACACATGACCAAGTTAAATTAATGTAGCATGTGTGATGATGCCGCCAGCACAATAGAATATCTGAACCTGAACAGAGGTGGTTGTCTGTGAGGTACTACAGATGATAAATAGTTTGTTATTTTACCATGTTTATGTATTAAATGGCACTGTCCCGTTTGTGAAATAAAGTAGACTACTACTATTACCTGACCTACCAGCCTACCACCTGACTGAGCAGAATAACCCACAGACATGTTCCTCAAGGTATTTAATGTCTTTCTATTTGTGACTTGCCTGCACTGCTCACTGATACAGTCAGTCAGCAGCTGGTAATAAAACCTGAGAGCAGAGGGGGAGAAATGATGGCAAAATTAAATGTATAGCATAAAAGAGCTAAATGTTAAAACATTGAAGACTGAATTAATAAAATGAAAGAAGGGAAATTACTTGAAGAGATGAATTATAAATTGGATACTTCCAAGTTTCCATTAACTGCAAAAAGTAGCTCAACTGCCAATATATAAGTAAAAGAGGTGAAAATGGCTTTTTGATATGCTATGCTTTATTAAACTTAATTTGAATTTAGCAACTGAAGTAAAGCAGCAAAGTACAGAAAGCATAGTTGCACAAAAACATTTACATTCACTTTCATACTTTTAAACACATTTTCAACGAAGTAAAGCCATAATTCCTTAAAGTTCATTATATAAACCGTCAGGTCAAATCTAGCTCCAGCCAGGCTGATATATCAGCCAACATTAGCGTATTACAACTATATTGGTATCAGTGTATTTGTCGGCCAATAAGTAACAAGAATTTGCAGTGCAGAAATGCCAAATTAGGTTTGAGGTGATTTAGAAACAATATCTTTACATAGTTTGTTCACCAGAGAGCACCGAAACGTTGATTTTTTTTTTTTTTTTTTTTAACTAAAACTTCCTGCTCAGTATTTACCTTGCACGGCAGCTGGATTCTCGCAATATCACAAGATCACTCAAGAATCACAGGATCATATCACACGTTTGTGTTCGGCAAGCCAGTGCACTGCCCACCAATCAGTCTCCAGTGAGGAGCTACTGGCAGCTATGGGCGTGGCTTATGTGTGTGTGACACGACAACAAAACGACAATGGCGGCTCCTGAAGAGGTAAATGTAGCTGCTGCAGTAGCATCAGTTGTATCAGAACTGGAGAGTATTTCTTCATTGAAAGAAGAGCAAAGAACAGCACTGAAGGCAATGTTTTCGCTCTTCTCCCGACTGGCTTCGGCAAGAGTTTGATTGATAGATGGTTCGTCCAATCACCTGCCAAGTATTTTTTGAAAGTGCCTGGCCTTTTCTAAGCAGTTTCTAATGATGGTTCTGTGTAATAAACCATTTGGCGGGTCAGGTTAGCTCAGTATGCGTGTTGGTCACAATCTAAGGGATCAATATCAAGATTGTAGTTTATGTTAAAAACTATTATTGGCCGATATTTGTGGCGCCACCCCATATAAAAGGCAGATGAGGTGGTTCGGCACTGGAAAACGTTAAAAAGGAATGTTGAAGAACCAGGTCAATAAACAGGAGTAGTAAAAAACAGTGGCATTTATTAACAAAACGTTTATTGAAATAAAGGGCAAAAAATGACACCGGGGAAATTCAATAAAACTACATTCAAACTGAAGAAGAACTGAAAAATGCAGCCTCACAGCGAGCTGCCAACTCATTTTCCCCTCCCCTTACTCCAGTGAATGGGATTTTTACCTTTATCTACCTTCTCAGCCTCACCTAACTGGAACCTTCCACCTGTCCAGTTACAAAGGGTGAGCTAAACCGAGCAAGCATCCAAATTCACACAGTCATTTACTGCAGAACTATCTTACCTATCTTACATACTAAGTATCCAGCTCGTCCCTGCTAGTAAGACATAATGAGGCAAACCTGTTTGCACTTTCCTTGACTGAGCTGCTGATTTACTGCAACATCCCAGGTAGAACAACAAGAAATCCTATGAATGCATAACACAAACAAACTAAACAAGCTTGTGTCATTTATACTATAATCTATCAAATAAACCGAAACATTTGACTGAAATGAATTTATGAAGCAGACAGAAAACAATGTTAATTTTGGGTAACAGGGCCTTGAGAAAAGGCAACAAGGCAACCTTTTTACACCGATCTAAATATCAATATAAGTATTAGCCATTAAACACAAAAGTATCACTACATGGGGCTATAAAATCCATTAGTTGTTTCAGCTCTAAAATATTACTACAAAAAAATAAAAAAGTAAAACCTACAAAGATGGGCAGGATCGTAATCCTGATTTCAGGTTGCAGAGGCTCCGGATGGGTTTGTTGTGAGCTTTACAGCAACCCTCTTCTTTTGGGGCCGTATGTCCCAAATACTGGACATAATGTCAACATTACAATCGGTTATACAGTCTGTGAAGTTCCTGTTGTATTCCAACCCTTACAGTCACCAATATTCCCCCATCTCCTCTTCTGTAATGATCTATATGTTCTCCCATACTGCTGCCTAGGGGTCCATTATGAAAGGAAAACCATTATGAAAAATATTGCCTATTGTGGTCACCGTAATGTACTCTCTTCCACTTTTATTGTTTTCCCATGATTGTTGTGTGTCGAGTGCTCGGCAGTTGTGCGAGGTGAAAGCAGGAAGTGTGTATATGTGAGGTTGAGAAGTGGAGCAGTCAGCCGGACCAATAGGGATGCAGGATTTCAGCTTATTGTGAGACAGGATAATTGCTCTGTACGGTTTACTGAGGGGGAGAAGAATCTGAATTCATCTGAAGGCATGTGGCTGAAACTTGAAAGGAAATGGCACAAAAGCAGCATGTTTATATATTATATGAGCAGATCTGACGTGGGAATATAGACGACCTGTCAATAGAGGAGGAAAAACGCTTATTCTGTGGCAGTTTCTCAATACCATGAAGAAGAAGAAGAAGCATGTTTTAACTGACTGCCTGTACAGCCTGTATAGCTGCTGTATTCACTGCCTGCAGCTGCCTTCTAGTTCAGTCCTGTCCAGAGAGTTAAGACCTCTCTGCACCCATCAAGCCCAGCTCAAGGCTGAATGAAGGCTTTTAAATACCCAAGATGCTCCCCTATTTATTTTTTTCTCACTTCACGCGTCTCTTTTTTCCTCTCAAAATATTCAGTTTTTTTCTTCCACTCAATCAAAAAACATCTGCTTCTCTCTGTATACTTTCCCCCTCTCTGACTCTGTCTGTCTGTGCCTACAGTATCTCGTTCCTCATTTAAGGAAACATACCTGATGAATGGATACAGACAAGGGGTTTTACAGAGGTAAACAAAAGGCTGCGCGGCCTTGGTGAGGTGTAAATCTTCCTGCAAGCGTTTACATCCCGCTCTTAAAGCTCCCATGGTATTACCAAATAGTCATAAAGCTGCTAATGCACTGCTTCTGCCGGTCTGGGTTCTGAGTTGGCGTCTGAACATTAGCACAGATCTGAACCAGGAGCTCCATTTCACGTATAAATAATTCAGATGCTTTATGATATTCATTATGGTGGGGAATGACTATTTCAGAGCCCAACCTGTGATTATCTCCAGGGCCTCTAATAACACCTCTGCAGAGGCCTATTGATTCCTGGGAGCTGCCTTCATGGGATCACAGACCCCCAGCCTGCTTCCTTGTGTGTTGTTTGCTCACGGTTGGTGACAGGATGGCAGATCACGAGGCTGTGATCTAGCCGCAGGGGGTGAATATGGTGGACAAGCGACACACACGTGCGGTAGAAATGGAGAAGTATTACCATACAGTATGTAGGGTCATGAACCCTGCATCGTATGTGCTATTGTGTGCATTCCCTCTCTCTCTCTTGTAAGGCCTTGACAATATCCGAGGTCATTTGGAAAAAGTGCTTCACGACACAGTAAACATTTATTGTATGTGTGGCAGCAAATAGTCCTTGGGAAATGAAGGAACAGTTGTCGTGCGCAAAGAGTTAGTGTCTGTTTTATAATAAGCCGCAATGAAAGTGCCTTCCGCCTCCCGTAAAGTTCAGCCAGTTGTACGAATTCTTTCTTTATTGGCCCTTTTTTATTTACTGCTGTTAGTATTGTAAAGTTTTGATTTCACCAGATGGGAAATCACAACTGCACAGTGATTTAATAGGCCTATGAAACAGAGAGCCCACTTCCATGATGTGTTTGAACTCTTGGGAAACGTTCTCGGTTCGCCTTTTGAAGTTCGCAGCTTCTGTTTCGTCATCACATTCTTTTAAGAGTTAATTACAGGCGCCGTGCTGCGCTGTGAAGCCGGATCACTGGAAACACACAGTTCTGATTCTGGAGTGCACGCGGGCCATGTGGCTTATGATAAGTTGCTTTGACTCGAAAGTAACGGAGGAGGATGTGAGGGCTCTGTGTGCCATGTGCCTTTCACTTCAGTCAGCTCTGCTGCTGATCCTTTTGGCCCGAGGGATGAATGCATGAATGTGTGTATTTGCACGTGTGACTGTTTGAGTCCCTGTGTTGTTTAGAGACTGTAGATAGATTTGAATTTATGCTGCACCAAAAGTTTGTTGATAATCTAGATATTCAGTCCACAACTTTTCACAACTGCGAAATGTTTCTTTACAAATATTAAAACATTCATTCAACAATTCATTCTTTTTGCAGTAAACTTTACTGAAACTGCCACAATAGCTGAAAATGTTTTATTCAGAATGGCTAATATTGAAAAATGTAGCGCTGAAACGATTCATGAATTAATCAGTTAGTTAAATGACATTAATTGCCGGAAATTTTGATAATCAATCCATCATTACAGTAATTTATGAAACAAAAACAAGGGATGCACCGATCCAACTTTTTCAGTCCCGATTGCGATACCTGGGCTTTGGGTATCGGCCGATACTGAGTACCAATCTGATACCCGTGTTTAATTAATAAGCTGTTTGCCTCACTGAGTGGAAGTGACTGGGATCATTCTCTTACGCGTAAGGCAACATCAGCCTTGACTTAAACATTACTTACCTAACTGTGTAAAACAAAATATAACAAATAAATACACAGATATAAATTTAGTGAATTGTTATTTTATTATTAAAAGAAAGCAAGCAAGCATGAAATACCACCAAACAGCTGACATGTTTGCTGTCAGCTCCCTCAGCTATGCGGTCTACCGGCGTATTTGTAATCAGGCGTAAGCATAGAATGAATCGAATAGATCGGCCCCATTGTCATGATTTGACCCGATCCAGCTATTTGAGTCAGTATCGGCCCAATATCAGATATCAGCATTGGATCAGTGCATCCCTAACAAAAACACCAAATATTTGCGCTTCCATCTTCTCAAATGTGACAATTTACTGCTTTTCTCTATTTTATGTCTTTGTAAACTGAATATATTTGTGTTTGGGAAACAAAATGAGCATTTTAATAAAGTTCTGGGAAAGAACAGAAGTGATGTGCAGAACATATTAATGATATTAATTAGTTGTTGCAAGCTTTTACACAAGAGTTCATCACATAACAAACTTGAGTACACATTAGCTGTAAAACAGAATATACTGTGCACTCATTTTGTGCATTTATACCTATGTGGAAGAAATGCATGTGATGATAAATTCTGATCATGTGACGTGTTCAAGGTCTGTTTGTATGACGACTTGTGAAGACGTTTCCCGACGTTGTTGTTTTCTGTAGATAACTCTGTGTTCAGTTTGTTCAGTTCTTTTTCAAAGGAGAGAGCTGTGATTCAATGTGGAAGCACAAGATTACATTGACTCAGTATTGAGCCATAATAACCGAGATGTCCTTTGAGACACTATTATCATCGTAACGAACACACATCCTGCCAGCGGCTCTAACCTTAAACTCTTGAATCACACATCAGCCCGCAGACCCTCTCAGTAATTGCCCGTGACATTATCCGTGATATGGTCATGACTGAAGACGTACTACACTTGTGAAATATTAATTACTTTTTTTTTCAGCAGATGGGAAAAAAATAATAGTCTTGGCAATCTGTATGCATGAAAAAGCAGCTTAATTATGACAATGTGTATTTTTATTATAAATCAGAAAGGCGGGAGAGTTTGTGTTTCAGTCAAGGTTGAAGAAGTGCACTGTGCCTGGAGTAAAAGCATCTCCTCAGCAGTAATGAAAAGACACCCACCTGTCTAGCAACAGAGCACAGGTGGTACATTTCAAGAGATAGTCATGTGTGACATCATTGTGATTTTGAAAGCCTCTAGGTGATATAAGCGCAACTGGTGCACCTCGAGCCCAGTGACAACATGCCGGTTGTTTTTTCTCAACCGATGCTTTTGCTTTCACTGTATTACTCGTTTCCACTTTCCCTGCTAAATTAGATGTAGTGAGAGATGAGTGATACTGTGCGAGTCTCTCACATATCTTATCCTTTCATCAGCTCCACGCCACAGTAATATCAGGCAAAGGGGGCCTCCGTGCGCTTCAGATCTATCTCCCGGTCTGATGGAAGGCATTTGCAATTCCATAGCTCTATATCGCCGCTCAGATCGAGCAGAGGGAGGGCTCGCATCAGAGATGAGGTGAGGGAGCAACGACGAGCACACTTCTCCCCAGGAAATAAGACTGGAGCGCGTGATCGCTTGTGCTCAGCTGCTTTTTCAGCTTTTCTACTCAAGAAGAGGGATTTGACTGTGTAGGTGCAATGAGATATTAACAAGATGTTGCCACTGCTGAATCGTGTGGGGGGTTTAAGTGCAGATGACAGAGGGATTAGATTGGTAGAATACATGTTTTGCCTTCATGGGTGCATAATAAAGTATAAATAAGACAGGCATAAGCAGCACAACCTGATCAAGGAACTCTCCACTAGCTTTTCATTATGCCTTTGTATGTGTGATATTGCATATTGATGACATAATAATAAATAATAAATCCCCTTCTATATTGGCCTTTGACTTAAAGGACCAGTGTGTAACAATTAGGGGGATCTATTGGCAGAAATGGAATATAATAATAACTATGTTTTCTTTAGTGTATAAGTTATAAGTGTGTTTTCGTAACCTTAGAATGAGCCCTTCATATCAATATAGGGAGCGGGTCCTCTTCAGGGAGTCCATCATGTTTCTACAGTAGCCCAGAACGGACAAACCAAAAATTGTTAACTTTTCCTGCTTGGACCGGGTCGTCGTCACCGCTCTCTCTCTCTTTTGCTTCACCACTCACTTCATACACACACACACACACTCTACACACTGTACTCTTACAACAACTGGCTCTAGAGAATGTTTATTCACGTTTTCACGTTGGTCACCCTAGTTCTTCTACACACTTGGCACACGGGAGAAGCTTCAGTTGGTTTCAATCTGCAACCTCACCACTAGATACCGCCAGATCTACACACGGCTCCCTTAAGATTCACTCGCAATATATTGGAAAATACACATTTTTCTACTTCCCTGTATTGTATCAATCAAGAAGCACCATTATTCAATACATTATACATGAGTCATGGGGAATTTTGCACAATAAGTACCTTTACTTTAAGTATATTTTGCTGATGATACTTCTCTATTTCTACCTAAATAAGATTTAAATGACTTTTACTTGTAATGAAGTATTTTTAAATCAACACCCACACAGATGTTTTCAGTTATTCTGGCTGATTAGACCTCTGCTCAGATTGAATGTAGGCTGATGCTTTGGTGGGAATTTGTTTAGGTCACAAATCTTCATCTAAGAATGGTAAAGGTGTAATTTGTCCCGCCCTCACAGGTGCAACGGAGCTAAACAGGAGACTCAGTGAGATGTCACTCAATTAGTTTATACACGTCCACACAGTCCTGAGAAGAGGTCTAATCAGCAGATTAACTGAAAACACCTATATGGGTGTTCAGAGGCTTTAACTAAAAGATCTGAGTACTTGTTTCCATCACTGGAAATATCAGGTGTGTGTGTGTGCGGAGTGCTAGAGCTGCCACAGCTTCGCATCAGTATTACTGACGGTGGCAGCGAAGAGCCTCAGCAGAAGCCTGAGGGGTCAAGAAACGTCTCTTGTCTGTACTTCACAGTTAGGAACAGAGAGACAGCTCTTTGTTTGGCCTGCTATGAAAAGCTCGTCTGTCTTCTGCCTCTGATGTTCTCAGGCTTGAGGCCAAGTCAGTGACAGAAGGAGCCTTTGCACAGCGCTGTGCCCTCTGCCAGAGAGCCACAGAGAGGCTGAGCTGCGTTGTGACATGGAAAAAACTGCAGGGAAAACTAAGCTTCTCATCTCCAGCGTAGGGTGGTAGAGGTCACTGTCTCTGGGGAGTTCAGTTTTTCCAGCTGATGAAACTAATTGGTGGTTAGGAAAAATGTTTTTGTGGAACGGAAAATTTTAGTTACGCAAAACTGAACATAACGCTGAAATAACTGCACTGTAGGTAACATGGGCTGTGATGTTGTTCATATAACTTGATGTGATAAAGCACGTAAACAGCGCATAATCACATTAATTCCTGGGATTTAGTGCACTGTCATCTTCCGTCTTACTTAAGAAATACTTTGTTGGATCCACATATGTTTGATTAATGCTGCGAAAATGAAGCATTCAACATGTGCTTTTCCTCACTTTGCCTGTCATGTGGCCTAACAATGAAGCTGAAGGAAATGTTTTTCCAACATTAGTAATGTAGTAATGACATTGATCACATCAGGTGGCCGTTGTTCATGCAGAGGAGGTGATGCACTGCCATCGTGTGGTGTGCAGCTCTTACTGCTGCTGTGAATGTCTGCTTTCTCCCTCCTGACTCTCTTTCTCTCCCTCTGATGTGTTTGAAGCGGGCTGAAGTCTCATGAGAGGAGACGGGACCCCTGCGGAGCGGCTCACCTAAGGACAAAATAATGCTTCCTACCGTTACTGTTGTTCCTACATATTGTGCAGACACATACAAACCGCTGCACACTGAACATACAGTTCGTCTTGTGAAAGATTTATAAGATCCAAAGGAGCTAGTCACCCTAAAAAAGAGGAGAAACCAGAATGCGCTTTGATGGGAACAGAGTGCTGCAGCAGTTTTGAGAAGTTCAAGTGTACAGAACAGAGCGTTTTGTGACCTCCAGCAGTTGCATATCTCGGTTATTTGTCTTTATATCAGCGAGGGCAACTCAGCAGAGACTGACAGCCAATTCAGCTAGAAAAAAGCTTTGTCAGGAAATCCTGTGATTTTCAATTCCAGCTGAGCAACTCTTGTTTTTTTTGTCTCTTCTCGTTTTTACAATGACAAATTTATACAGCAACAACTAAAGATAGTGCTGCATCTAATTATTATTTTCATCATTAATCAATTTACCGATTTATTATTCTATGAACAGATTAGTTGTCTAGTCTGTAAGACATCATGGCAGAAAAAGTGAGTGCCAATCCTCAAATGCCTTTATTGTGATACCAACAATCAAAGATAATCAATTTACCATGATAGAAAACTGAATATTCACATTTAAGAAACTGGAACCAATGTTTTTTTTGTCTTTTTGCTGAGAAAAATACTTAAACGATTAATCACTGCTGACTAATCTGTTATTGATCGAATAATAGCTTCAGCTCTAGTGCAAGAATGTGAGTGAATCTCCAGCTCCAGCTGTGTCCTTGATGATTTTTTTCTCAGCTGTTTAAAAATCAAAACGATCACTCCTCCTCCTCTTCCTTCTCCTCCAGTGACTGCTGGCACTCTGTGCTTTCTCCACTATGCTATCAGACTGGTTTCCTTACATTTAGTGAATGTGAGCTCACTGTGCATTAAGTCCTCCAGTTGGCTCCTTCTTCAAGAGGACAGACACGAGGCAATTAGGTTGGAACTCATCAGCATGCATTTCCTGTGACACTAAAAGCCGTCTGTTCATGTGTATTCTTTGCATCACAATGTACACCTGTACCTGTGCTTTGGGCACACAGTTCTGCACAGCTATAGTCCACCAGACCAGCATCGTACACCAAGACCAGCTGGATTAAAAGGGGCCATATGGTGACAGAGGAGAGCGGGGAGGTTGGCGCAAGAAGGCCAACGTATGCAATATTTTTACATCTTTAGGGCCACATAGCAACATGTCTTGATGTTAGCAGGACCACGCCAGGCCAGAAAATAAAACAGCATTTTAAACATTAATTTTAGCAGTTGTAATTTTGCGATTGCTCTGAAATAGTTAATTTGGCAGATTAGACCTCTTCTTAGGACTGTATAGGTCTGTAAAGACTGTAATTGATTGACATCTTCCTGATGTCTTCTGTTAGCTTTGTTGCACCTGCTAGGGTGGGACAATTTTTTACCTTTCATCATCCCTATTGGTAGATGGGGATTTGTGACCGAATAAAATTCTCATCATAGCTTCACCAGCCTCCAACCTGAGCAGAGGTCTAATCAGACAGAAGAGCTGAAAACACCTGTGTGGGTGTTCAGAGGCTTTAAAGTCTGCACTGTTGTGTTGAAAAGTGTATTGCTGAAACAGTGAATTTAAGGTTATCTGTCAATTTGAAAGAGCATCTTGCTCAGCTCTCTGCTCCTCTGTGTTTGTGTGTGTGTGTGTCTGGACTACTAACACTCTGCTCAGGGGTTTGCAGATACACAGAATGGAGCTCACCGTTGGCCATGTTAGAGCCCCTCCCCCCTACAACCTTTTGCCATGCATGCACACACACACACACACACACACACACACACAGTGAACAGAGCTCACAAATTGGTCAGCTGTCAGCCTGTAGGTTAAATTACATGCCAAGCTTCTGTAGAATTGTGCTTGAATTCTACCAGAACACCTCACTGATTAACTGTCTCTGCGCTCTGTAGGTGACTTTACAAGTGCTGCCAAGATATGAGGAGGTGACTGGTCTTAAGTCTGCTAGTTAGAGGCCGCAATTTGTCGTACGTCAAATAATTGTTGAATAGAAAGGTCAATTGTGGTAACCTCAGGGCTTAAAACCTCAAGTTTGTCCTTTAGAAGAAAGGTATTGGGGTTGACTACGAATATGAATGGGCTCAATAGAGTAAATGGCAATCTCCATATTATGAGATTATGGTATATTGTGTGTAAAGTGGATATCATGGCCTGAGTGTGGCACAAAAGGAAAGCTCATCGAGTAAATGGAAAGGGTTTGTCCTCTGAAGACACCAAATACGTTGCTCATCTGCAGAGCATGAGCACACAGTACATGTCATGGCGGTCTTGCTCTGGATATGAAAAGTTGTACAATGTTATTATACAGTGTTTCCACTCTGCACTCACAGGTACACACAAACAGTCACAGGTACAGTCACACACACACACAAAAGGCCCTGTGACAAGTACATGTCAGAGCTGGAGAGATCAGCACTTGTGCTTGATAATTAGAAACTACATAGCCAGTGTAATTGCAGTGAGATGACGCACATATACAATTAGCCACTACACAAGTTCATTAAGAAAAAGACAAAGGTCTGACAGCGCTAGTCACCTTGGCGTTTACACTCGATACATCGAACAGCGCTGCTGTGTGCCATCGAGTCTGCCCGGAGTGAAACGCATCCTCCCCTGGAGACTGTAAGCCATCAGCCCAGGGTTTCTGTCTCTAGCCCACTGTGCGTGTGTGTGTGTGCGTGTGTGTGTGTGTGTGTGTGTGTGTGTGTGTGTGTGTGTGGCTTTAAAAAGTCCTGATGAGGGCTTGTCTCCATAGACACTCTCCTGCCTGCCTACCATCCCGCTTTGGATGCTGTTACCTGGTGAAGGTGTCAACAACAGTACCATCTATTTCCTAATAGGGGCACAGTACAGTACAGTGTACAGTACATTGTGTACACTTTTATTTTGAAGACAAAACTTCAAACTTCAATTTTCCCCCTGAATTAAGATTGAATCTTCAGTAATGTTGCCGTATCTCTGCTTCATATTTCACACTTCCTTTCTGGTTTTGGAATGACTTGTTCATGATGCAACGTCTGTGCAAGCCACATATCTTCGAACTTCTGGCAAGTCCAGAACTGTAGAAACACAGTCTGTAACTCCTTGTTATCAGATGACTTGTTTTCCTTCTGATTATGTCATGTGTTTGCTTCCTTTGTCTAATCTCTGTCTTAGTTCTGCAGTGTTTCTTTCCTCTGCAGACATAATTAACCAGAGATGTGCAGCATCTTTACCTGTTTGCACTATCCCCTCATTGGACTGGAAAGCCTTGTCCCTCGTTGGGCTGTAAAGCCTCATCTGTTTTGAAAGACACTACAGAGAAAAGTGCATTGATTTCAGAAGAGAGAAGGATGGAGAAGGAGAGGGAGGGAGGGGGGGGTGAGTATGTGAGAAGAAGAGAAATGGGAAGAGAGAGAGAGGGAGTGAAAACAAAATGGGAGGGAGGGGAGAGAAGGCATGATAATGAGCCCTACCTCTGACACATCCTCCTGTTTCTATGGAGACCAAGGAGCCAATCGTGTGGCCCTGCTGAGGACTGTACTACTGAGGAGAGATAGAGGGTGGAGAGAGGCGTATGCAGATGCTCCTCCGTGTTTACGAGAGGCAGTGTAATCTCCTAGTAGCTCTCCTGCAGGTTGTGTCCTCTTGCTTTCTATGTATCCTCCCCAAACACTGACACAAGTAAAGAATCATCCACCATGCTTTAAAACAGAGGCTTCTCATCAGTGCAGCTCCTCTAGCTTCTTGGCTCTACAACACCCC
>CAKAOH010022350.1:30566-46250 GCA_916701665.1 Sebastiscus tertius
CCTCCTCCTCCTCCATCACCATCACCAGCCATCCCCCCCCCCCACCAGCCGCCAGCCTCTTGGACGCTCCTCGTTACATCACACACACTGCTCCTTGGCTGCCTGTGTTTGTGACTGGGAGGGAGAGGGAGAGTGAGTGAGCCCTGTGTGCGCACGCCGTCTCAGACACGCAGTCCCATTGACCAGCACACAGGATGGACAAACCAAGCGTGTGGCGCGCCGTAGTGAGCAGCACGGACCCCAGGCGAACGCGAGACCCGGGGTCCCACCCGAGCAGACCGGGCTCTGCCATGGGTTACCGCCTCTACGACATGTGAGTAGCGTGTTTCTGTATGAATGCTGTCTGGGTAGGACGGCACAGGAGGGCTCGCCTTGCTGGGGCAGCACTGGTTGTAGCTCCCATTCATGGAGACAGCAGTGGAATGGGTGGTGGTGGAGGAAAGCTCGGCGTCTTCCTCTCCAGTGTCTATGCTGAGTCACCTATGGCATCCAGGACCTTGCTCCGTCCTCTCATGTTCCCTTTCTGTGCTCTTAGTAAACAACATCTCTCGCCAGAGGAGGGGCGGCGAGGTGGAACAGACGCTTGTTTTCTGTGAAAAATGTCGCCTAGATGAATTACCGCCATGTGTCTTCATACAAAGTGATGAGTGTTGTTTCGTATTTGCCCACCATTGTGACTGAAATCACAACAGAGTCATGTGAGTGATGGTTTTAGAGACTCGGGCGGGCTGAGAAAAATGACTCATTTCTGGATGGTGCTGTGACAGCTCTTACTGGGCACATGAGTTCCTCGCAGCTTCTGCCGTATAGTTGTGGGTGTGAGTGTGTTCTCTTGTGTGATTGGTACGATGTGTATGTGTGGCATTGCTAGTGTGAGTGTGTGTGTGTGTGTGTGTGTGTGTGTGTGTGTGTGTGTGTGTGTGAAATGCGGCTGAGTCTGAGCTGTTATTTTTGGGACGGTGATTAGTCCTACAGTCTGTGTGGAAAGCTTGCGTCTCTGCTTCAGTAAATCATGTGTCAGATCTGCCACGATGAAAGGTTGGACGGAATTAGATTTGCGTTATGTTAGGGTTTGTATTTTTGGTACGGTGCTGCACAAGAATTTTCTGCACACAATCTACCCCTCGCCTAGTACTCGACACCTTCAGTATTTAGCTGAATAAGCACTCTGTTACCTTATACCTCTGCAGAGGCATATTGAAGTTTGTTTTCTTCGCTGTAGTGTGTGTAGCCTGCATCACTTTCACAACCCTGTAAGTGTAACCATGTACATGAATTTTCCACACATGTACTTAATAGCTGGCGCATAGCGCCGAACTGAATTACCCTGTCATGTCATGATATAATGCCATACATGGGTATCAGTCATCCTAATGAATATGAGACCTTCACGGGTCTCCACGGAGTCCTTCACAGGCAATCTGCTCCTGCCATCCACCGGCTTGAATCTCTGTCTTGTTTCCATGTGTACAGCACACATGAATGCATGAATGCATGAATACATTCCTCAGATTCTCAAGTTGCTTTAGTGTGCCAGTAATTATAATTTTATGACATGCTTCATTCTGTTTTTGGTTGTTGCATAATAGGCAATTGAACATATAGTTCTGTTTCCTCTTCCAGCTTTAGTCCAACGAGAGCTTTAAACACAGGAAGTCACATGACCAGGCCGAGAGGCAGAGCTCGGTGCAGATCAGTGCAAGTGTGGTGCAAATCGATGACTTTGTGAAACAGTCGCTATTGATGTTGTTGTTGTCGTTAGGGGACAGAGGACATGTGCCGCCGATTGACACTAATATGTTGGCTTGACTGTCTGTCAAACAGACTGAGGCTCTCAGTGCCTCCTTCCTTTAATGAGGAGCTGGAGCGGGATGAGTGTGTTCTGTTGTAAATGTCATTTCATCATCGCTGGCAGCCCTAGTCCCTTTGGAATACTAATGCTGTGTTCGTACAACACTGGAAGGCCAAGAGGAGGATAACCTGGACTTGGCCGAAGGCTTTCTTGGCCTTTAAGGATACTACACTTTACAACTCTGAGGGCCTCAAGGGATGCGGAGGTTGCCTTGGGCAGAACACTCTAAAATACGACAAGATATGTGAGCTTTGTTCAGTTTAGCACAGTGGAACAAACGTGTGTGCCCTGAAAATGCATGCATACTAAGAAAAAAACGACAATAAGTAATCAAACCAGGTCTGTTAATGTGCTGCCATGTGTTAAGCAGGGGGAGATACTGTATACCAATATGTTGACACTGCACATATTGTGTCAAACCATAATGGTATTGCTAAATCCACAGCCCTTGAGTTGGTTATGACATGGATCGGCCCAGTAGATACTCTGCACCAGTATTGCTGCCATATAGCTTCGTTGTTCAGCGTTGTTAACCTGGCTCGTGCACGAAAAAAGGGATAATCGCTTTCTACTAATATGCAAATTTTTGTAATTCTAGATCATGAAAGATATGTATTGGAGTTGAGATGTGCGTGTCTTTTTTTCCTGAAACCAAATGCTTGGTAATCCTATTGTCCGTGACATTACCATCCAGGAGGTTTGATCTTTGAGCGTGGATTCTTTTCTGGGATTCATATTCGCCTCGCTGTACTCTGAATATATAACATTGCACGGACAAGGTGGCTAATAAACATAAATGGGCTTTACCCTTCATTGAGATAATGTCATGCGTTCTCAGAGGGCATTCATGCCATAAAGCTGTTACAGCGGCAGGAATGCCCATTTCCCATTATTGGCTGAGAGATTCTTAATGCGATGCCTCTGCTCAAGTGACGCCAGCGCTGATTAAAAAGAGAGTGCGTCACCACCGGAGCTGTAAGGCACTGACAACACATTCCTCCACTTTGAGCCTGAGCCTTTGACAGCGCAGTGTGCTCAGTTTGCAGACTAAGACAACTGCCGGCATTGCTCTGAACATGCCTCCACCGGAGACTGTAACTGTAGGGTGCATGCTGCTATTGCATGAGACAACAACAACAACTGCAATACAGTGTATCGCATTGCCAGCACATGGGTTGGCACAGAGCATGCTGTCAGTTCATATAGCATCAGTGGATGGGGGCACAACGTTACAGAGCTGGCAGTGAGTCACTAGTTAAAACAGGGATACATGTTGTATGTGCAAGGCCTGTCTGCATAATAACCCTTTGATTTTCCACTTGTCTGTTAGCTACTGTGACTGCTCACTGTCATAAATATACAGTCATCCATGAAGTGGATGTGATTATAGTCATTAAAGCACCGTCATTATTACTTCAGTCATTATACCAAGGACTGTATAGCTTATTTATTGATCTCTTAAAGGGCCAGTGTGTAACGTTTAGGGGGATCTATTGGCAGAAATGGAATATAGTAGTAATAAGTATGTTTTCTTTAGTGTATAATCACCTGAAAATAAGAATTGTGTTTTCATTACCTTAAAATGAGCCGTTTATATCTACATAGGGAGCGGGTCGTCTTCACGGAGCCGGCCACCATGTTTCTATAGTAGCCCAGAACGATGACGTTACTCACTTCAAAGTTAACCCCCGTCTCAGCCGCCACGAAACAAGACACGGGAAACCTCTGTTGGTCTTGAAGAGCTGCAGCATTTATTTCTGCACAAACTTCAACTTCCGCTGTACATTCACTTGATATTCTCAGAGCTAAACTAACTCACTTGTTTTCTTAAAAAGATCACACACATTCGTCACCGCTCTCTCTCTCTCTTGCTTCACCATTCACTTCGTACTTACACACATACGCTACACACACTGCCATTCTCCAAATGACCTACGCTACTCTTAAAACAGCTCTAGAGAAGGGCCATTCGCGTATTCACGTCGGCCACCGTAGTTCTCACGCGCTTGGCACATGGGAGAGGTTGCAGACTGCAACCTCACCGCTAGATGTCGCCAGATGTTACACACTGTACCTTTTAATAGTTTTGACAGATAACAGGACATTCACACCTTAAGATTTTGTCTCCTGCTCCATCAATTATGTTCTGACAGAACAGGTTAGATTAGGCGCAATAATAGTCTAACACAGTAGAGCATGATGGATCATGCAGAGATGAGAATGGATCATAAGGTTAAGAATCACCTCATGGAGGTGTTTTGACAACACGGAGATAAAGAGAGCTTCGTCTGCCAAGTCAAGCAAACTACTGTACCATTTTCTCCACCGATGCTACTGTAGCATTTTGCCAAAATAGCACAAACTTGGCTCAGGCCGAGCTCGGTCAGCTTAAAGGCTGCTGCCCACTAAAACCTCAGCAGCTGGACATCTGTAGGCTGGCAGTGAGCTTTCAGTGGTTGAGTTTCAGCCATGTGTAAGAATTATCAAACCAACGGGAGCTGTTGGGCTCTCAGGGACACATCTCAGTGAGCTAAAGTTTCCTCGGGGGAGTAGCTAGTGTCTGATGCATCCCGTGGTTTGAAACAGCCCATAATAAGCTCCTGCCTTTGCCAATAGCAACGTCAGAAGCGACAGCACAGAGGAGAGTCGGGTGCATCAGAAAAGGATGCGTCTCCAGAACATTTTGTTCCTCTGGAAAAAATACAAACAGATATGAGGATATGTTTATCAGCAACAATGTTACATAATAACAACCACACCAAGATATCACAAGGATGTTATTTGATTCTTATTTCCATGGTTTTCTGTTTTTTTTTTATCGGAATTGAAAAAATGCCTGCAAGTCATTTCTACAGAGTGCATATATACATGACTCATGCTAATACACTTTCTAAACATGTTTTCATGACTCTGGATGTCCGTGCGCACTGTATTTGCTTACTTCATACAAGACATGTTAATCCTATCAGGGATTTTAAGTGGTGAATCATAGTCACGTGTTAACATAGGCATCATTCAACAAGCCATATCATTCATACTGTATGGTTATTAAAGAAGATGCAAGCATCGCTTCTCTTTCGTAGTAGATTGAGCTGTGTGCTTTTTGTCAAACGCAGCCTGCTGTTGGTGCTGCGTCTACGTGTGTGTACCCTCTTTGACAGAGGAGACGGCGCTCCCCATCAGTTCTGTCACTCGGCCTCAGGTTATGAAAGGCCTTCAAGACAGCTGGCAAAGACTGAAGACTGTGGGATCCACCTCCAAACAGCCACAAAGGATTTTCTTTCCTCTTTTTTTTGTTCTCTTTTTCTTCGCCTTTGCTGTTTGCTTTCTGCTTTAATACAAAGCAAAAGCTGGAGGAGTTATTATGAATCTCTTCCCTTCCTCATGTGTCTTTCTCTGTCTCGTCCCGCTTTTGTCTCCACACAACCTCCTTCTCCTTCTCTTCTGTTCTCTCTTTCCCCCCCCCCCCCCCCTCCACCTATCTTCTGCGTGGCTGCTTTCAGACTGGGGGCTAAACAGCTGTACTGTACAATCTGCATGATGCAAGAGCTTGTGCTCATGCCAACTGTGCTGTAACTTTTGCATGTAATGAAATGATATTATCGTCCCTGTTGTATATACTAACATGCTAGTCAGATAATCTTGAGCTTCTGTGCCTCCCTCTTTGCCAGTAATGGTACCTCCCCGCTGACTGCAGCAGTTGTGTGTTTTTTTTATCCCAAATAGAAGAGGAAGCACAACTGTGTGACACATGTGCAAAGAGTTGAGGTTGGACACTATAAATCACCACCATAAATCATCCAGATGTTCAGTTTTAAACTGCATTTTCCATGCAGCTGACATAAACTGTGTTTAATGATCTAATAATGCTTGTTGTTTTTGTGTAGAGATGTTCAAATTGGCCACTCGGGATCTGCCAACTATTGAATGCTTCTCTGATGCGGTGTGAATAAGAAAAAAAAATGAATTTCCATGATGTGTTGTGCTGATGTAGTCAGAGTGAATCAGACTCCTCATTCCCCCGATCACATCAGCTCATTGACTCCCTGAGCTCTGAAAACATGGACGCTACTCTGATCTGCCACCAGGGGGTGAACTTTTCTAACACATCCTTTCAGACAAGGCTGTCCTTCACACAGACATTATGAGCTTATGCTCCTCTGTGTACTTTAAATCCTAGTTATAAGGGTGTCTTTGTTATGGATTTATGTGCAACTTTGCTATAGCTCTTATTCTATGATCTATTATTATCTTAAGCTATCTCCATCCATCTTCTTTGGTCTCTTTTTGAATGGATCAGTTTACAGAAAGGCCTTACGAGACAGACAAAGGGTCAAGGTTAAGTCCAATCAGGTTCTTTGTGGGCTGGACAGCCACCCCACCCATAAATCTCATCTTCTTGCATGTCTGTATAATCTTTTACATTCTTGCTCCAGTTTCTTATCTGTGCATTGTTTCTCCAGTGTATATAGGACTCCCTGTCTGCTTCTCTTCATTCAGCTACCTCTTTCTCCACTCTTCACATACCATTGACCAGAGGATTTTCCGCAGCAGCCCATTTTCTTTTGAAGTGCTTATAGTATTGACTGTGCATCTCCAGCTCAGAGCGGTTCATGGAGAATTCCTCAGGGCAGATTATCAGTGATTGACCCGGTCAGTCACAGGGAGAAGTGGGGTCCCTGCGCTGTAATGCTCCATATCAGCCCACTTCAGTGCACTGCAGTATGATGCACCAGCAGCAATGTGGAGACAAGAAGTCAAGAGCTTGTTGAATGAGGTCATTTATGCTGATTGATGGCTAAGCAGATATGATTATCTGTCTTTTATAGCCTTTTGATCTCTGGAACGGTGGAGAGATTCATATTGATGCACCTGCAGTGCAACGGGGAATCAGGAAGGAAGGGAATATCTGTCATATTTCCACATCCTCATCATACTTATTGACTTACAAACACATGCTTTTGGTTGCTTTATGTGAGCTGTTTCATAATTGACCTTGAGTCTGACCTCTGCAGAAATGCACTGACATTGGTGTTCAGGGTTTAGATAAAGGCATCGCAAAGGTGGAAAAGAGCATCAAAAGAAATGGTGAGTAAGGATGTACGATATGGATTTTAATAATAATGATAATTAACTGCTTTTCATGGATGATACCGATAAGATAACTGCGAATTTTACATTTCTGTATTTTAAAAAGAAGTTCATAACATGTAGTCTATTATGCACATCTGAGGCGGTAAGAAAGGCTAATATGTAGTGAGCAAAGATGGATGATTTAATATTCCATAGCTCTGACCTAACCAAATTTAACTGACATCCCTATTGTTAACTCAACAAAAACAAAGAACAGTTCTGACTCTTCAAATGTTCATTTATTTTTTTTCTAGTAATTGCATAAAAAAATTGTATTGCAAATTGCAATCATGTTGTCTTCCTCTGAAAACTGTGAATAACATCCACACCGACGATGACATGTTTGACTCTCTAATCAGCGTGCTGCTCTTCTTCTTTTCTATTATCAGCCGATAATTTATCAGGCTTGATATCGTGCATCCCTAATGGTTAGTCCTGGTGGCCAAACAGTTTGAAGCACATAACATGTAACCATTTAGCTGTAAGGTCCCAGATTTGAATCAGTCAAGCACCCTTGTTGCATGTTCCTCCCAAATGTCATTTTCCACTCTTACCTATTTTAAAAAGGTGAAAAATATCTAATTTGTAAATGTAAAAATGAGTAATTTGTCACTGGATGCACTGACCGAACCCCTGTCAAACACTGACGGCCTGCAGATGTTGACTCACAGATAGCAAAACTTAGGCGGAGGCACGCATTGTGATAACTGACCAGTTCACCACACATATGGACATGACAATGCATGCTATATTGTGCTATCTATCCATCTACTTTTTAAATCATCTACACACTTCATCCTACAAAAACAAATAATAGCCCGTCAGGTGTGTTTGAATGGGAGCCACCTGTGTGTTTTCTGCCAGTTAGTGCTGCAGTAATTGCTCTTCTTCTTCCTTGCCTTTGACAGACTCTAGTATGTTATGCTCACTGACACAGCGGGGTTTTCAGCCACACTCACCACCGACCGAAGGCAACCACACGTGAATTAGAAAGAGGGAACTAAAAGGGTTCTCCATCTGGTATGAACCACATGAGTAAATCACCACCATGAACAACAGAGACATAATCTGCTTTTGGAAAATAGTGAGAAAAATATTTTATAAGTGCAGTCGCTTACCTTTTAACTGCAGCCTTAATTGCGGTCGGCGGAGTTTATCTCCGGCATTAGACTCTATCGCTAAATATTATCTCATAATCTGCTCTAAATGTGTCTTTACTTTCCAGCAAATGATGTGTAAGCACTGACATTCAGAGTGCAGACATTAAAACAGGAAGATAATCACACTTGTTACGGAGGGAGAATGTGAACTGTTATTTTTTCATCAATGAAGATTGAGATGTCCTTGTGTGGTCATTTTCTGTGAGATGTGTGTAAATGAGGAGGCCTGAGTTGTGACAAAAGGCTGATGAACGTTGTGTAGATTAATTAATTCCTTTAGTGTCCCCCCCCCATGCTGTTCACACAGGCTCTCAGTATAGCCTTTGTGCTGCTCTGGTCTTTCTATATCTTGGCCTGGGAAAAACAGAGGAAGCCTGTATTGTGCCAGGAGGTGTGTGAAAAGAGTCATGTGGAGATCACTTGTCAGACGAAACAGATCTAACTATAGCAATTAGTGTGTTTATGTGTAAATATGCACACACATTAATGCATGTTTGTCTATTTGTGTGCTTGTGCGATATGCCGCGACTCTACTTGTTTGTGTAAATATGCAGCATTTTCAGTGTTTGGACTCTTGACAGCGGCTGAATATTGATGAGAGGCCCTTCCACACCCCTTTCCCATGACTGCTGGGACCGGGTGGCACTGCAGCGTGATTCTCTGCATCTCATGGCAGAGAAAGGACAGCACTGTGCTGCTGGTGTTCAAGTGCAAAACACCCTTTTAGCAAGAAAAGAGAGCAATGTACTATAGAGTCTATAAGTCTTTATAAGCTTTATAAGCACTGCAGCACATTTGGACATGCTTCTAATGAAGACACACACTTATTTGACCCACGTTTAACATACTGGCCCTCTTATTCTCTCTGCCATTCACATCTTACAGTTTAATTCACTTCATTAATCACTCTATTGAGCATAACTGCTCAACAATTTGTGTGCATTTGTGTTTCCTGTACTGCTCCCATGACCTTGATGAGTCTAATACAGCAGCATTTCTTTTCCTTTATGAGACACTGAGAAAAAACATGAGAGCACTTGAATCTCATATTTATTTTACCAAAGCATGCGTATATAAACTCATGTGGTCATACAACATTGCAGCAGCCCCTCCCCTCCACTGAAACGCCGACCAATCGCGGGCTGCTCCGCTGGGCTTCCATTTGAAGCTTCAGTAGTACGGTAGTGTTGCCCGGCAACCAGAATCGGCACATTTCTGGGAGGTCCTGTGTAGATGGCAGCAGCTGTAAGAGGGAGAGGGAGACGGAGAGAGAGCAGGAGGCAGGAGGATCAGGAGAAGTGGGGACAGAGATAGGAAGGAGGAGGTTCAGGATTTTGACTGGAGGAAGAGGAGAAAAGGAGGAGAAGGATAGGATGGCGTTAAGCTGAAGAGGAGTGAGAGAAAAGATCTGTCGCCTCATTTAGAAAGTTTGTTCATTACAGCAGAGGAGCAGACAGAGGAGGAGGCCATTGATGATCCCTGTTGAGTCTGCCTGTTTTGGAGGATTCGTCCTCGTATCAGCTGCTGCTACACATTCCTGTACCTGTGCATGCTGGAGCGGTGCAGAGCTTCGGCTGGAGCTATGATGTCTCAGAGGATCCTGGGCTTGACGCACTGTGTTTAGGGACCGGCACAGAGGACAGACCGACTGACCTGGATAGGAGCTAAAAGAGTGCCGAAGCAGCCGAAATAGAGATTATTCAGGGAGGTGGATCCTGAGCGTTAATACTGGGTCCAAATCGGTCCCATCGAGGGTTCCTGAAAGGTCTGGCTTCCTGGGTGAGACAGGTCCAAGGAGTGATGTGGTTGTTCTGGGCGGGTTAAAAACCACTCAGGCTGTCATCCAGTGGCTGGAGCTCCAGAGTCCAGAGGAGGACAGATCCGACGTCCATGCCAGGGATTCACTGGTGGAAGAAGTGAGCAGGGTCCTGCGCTCATTCGTGGTGCCATGGTGCTTTTTAATGTTGCTGCTCTTCTGCCCTGTTGATTGTCTGAGCTGCGAGGATGTGGAAGTTCAAAGCGTTTTGCCTGGATTACTGGCATGTGCTGTGTTTGCACCCACACAACAACTTTTACAAGAGGTAGGTTTTAAAAATGGCTGCAGTCATGTTTGGTTATTGTCCTTCTGGCGCTACGTGTTTCTGGACAACTTATAATTATCACAGAGGTCTGTCAGCTTGTTGCCTGACTGTGCTGAAGCGCTCCCAACATTTAAAGCAAATCAATATGATTTTGAAACACACTCTAGCATTACTTGAGAGAAACTGCTGTGGCGCTCGGCTCTGCACGCTGACACACAGGCTGACTGACTGAGAGAGACATTAGAGCGTGTGAGCTGGCTTCAACCATTATCGATTTCTCAGAGTGAACCAGGTTAGGACTGTTATTTTGTAGGAGCACTTGGTTAAGCAACTTGGCACCTGGAATGATCTCGTTTGTGTCAGTTTGTCTGTTTAGCGTTGGCGCTGCTGAAAAGCACTTAGATGGCTGAAATCATTCATCTGTGTCCCGCTGGGAACTCTCCTCTTTCACCTTTCACCTACTGCGTTATCTGCGCCTGATTACCGAGTCGAGCTTTGCAGCTCTCATCAGGGTTGACAAAGACATCAATTTTTTTCATGAATCTATAATGTGTTTTGGGATTTCTTCTTCTTTCACCGCAACATGCCAATCATGTCGTCAGATTTGATTTAATGTCCCCTTGGTGACACTTAAAACCCGTAAATCACAGCAGTGAATCAGAGGATGCCAGATATTTAACAGTTTGAACATCATGGTTTCTTTTTCTTTGAGAGGTTTTACCACTGATGTATGTTTTTCGCAGCTTCCAGGTATGTTAAAAGGTGCACACTCGTCTCTCACACTCCCACATCACCCCATCCCCCTGCTGCTGTGTTGAAACCATTAAAAAATAAACCTCTCCTGTCTTTTACCGCCTATCAGGATTCACAGATTTGATGCTCTACGTTCCATACATACACTTCACCCCCTCAGACTGAGATGCACTTTGACCTGCTTTGCACAAAACAACCACTATCTGTTGAAGATGTAAAAAAAAAAAAGACAGATATGAATGAATTATGAACGATATAAACGTGCTTTAATGTTTGGGTGGTCTTTATTTTTAATTAAATCCGCCTCTGTAATTTCACATGTGTGTATTTCTCAGCTTCAAAGAACTGTAATTCCTCTGAATTGTTACCTCGCTCTTATTCAACATAATTTAGATCCCCGGTTTTTGCAGTTGTGCAGAAAAGAGCTACAATATTTTGATCCATTTTCCTCCTGCTATACCAACGCCGGTTATGTTTGCAGAGGTTTCCTTCATGGCATCCCGTCGTGCAGATGTTTGATGTCTGAATCAGAGGCAAGCTGCGGCGTGAAGTCACTGATCCAGTACCTGTGAAAATTCAGGTGCACATGCCTGCTGTCTCACACATCTCTATATGCTAATGAAATCACACATATAAAAACACACACAGTTTGTCATAAGCGTTAGTATTCTGAAGGTGAGGACGCAGTATGTCCAGGATTCATTAATAATGCATCACCGATTCAGCTGGCAGCTCTTCTTTGAACGTAGGCTTCAGGGAACCCCCCCAGCTGTTGGTGCTACCTCAGTACCAAATGCTTATGGTATTATCGTCATCGTTTCAGTCAGATTTTTGATTTTTGTAGTGTTTAGGGCTGTCTCTTTCGTTGATTAGTCAATTTTTATGCTTTTTTCATGCTGAATGACCTATTTCTAAGAAACATATCAGCACATCTTTGGCCAACACAAGATTTAAAGTGGTGCTTTTGTGTGATTCTTTGATATGTCGATTAAATCAACTAAGTGATTAGTCAACACAATCGTAGGAGTGTTAGTCGACTAAGAATTTCTTTGGTCAAGGACAGCCCAAGTAGTGTTACAGTACTGTCAGAAGCTATGTGGTCTACTTAGTGCAATACGAATTTGGTGAGAAATATTCTAAGGTATTTGAAGCCACTACCGCACTACTGTACACACACGCACCTCTACACACAACAAACAACAATATACGTCTAAGAACAACTAATAATAATTCATGTTGAATATAAAAAATGAAAAATGTTGTGGGATTATTCCTTATTTAATGGGCTCTCTTGGGATTCATACTTTTTTATTACGTACTGTACTTATATTAAACAAAAACTAAGCATTTGAATACTGATTTGGAGGTCGATTACCATGGCAATGGTCGAAGCTTCTAAGCATTTAGGTCTGCCCTATTTAGTTTAAATAATTAACTAAATCTTTTTGCTAACTGCTGCTAATGGCTGATCTCAGTCTGTGACTCTTTGGTCAGGATTTAGGACGATTGTTGTTTCTTTTTTTCCGCACACTGTGGACAACTCATAATGTGTCTAATCCCGCAGAGTTACTGGAACATCCTGGTCATTGGGTGTAACTCATTACATTGCTCGGTTCCAGTGTAACACAGTCAGATTGTATCCCAGAACTGAAACTGTGCTGTTAAAAAGCAAGGTCAGAGTAGTAACTCAAAACAGCCTCTCCCAGCTGCTGAACTGGGGTTCACCCTCCCACCCTCCCTCCTGCGTGGCCTTCCCATTGAGAGCAGTGTGATTGTTGGACATGTGCCCAAGTATTACCATTACACACAGGGACTGAAAGCTCTCTCGTGCTCTTTCTATCTCTCCATCTATCTCTCTGTTTCTGTCTCTCGCTCTCTCTCTCTCTCTCTCTCTCTCTCTTACAGTCATAAACACAAGCACACACATCAAATACACGACACAGGCCCTGCCCATCACTGTTGGGGAGCAGCAGATGATTGAAAGATTGCATTGGACGGAACAAAAAGGAAGGGGTGTCCGCAGAGAGCAGAAAGAGGGCTGGTGAGCGCTTCGTTGTGGGTGGAGAGCTTTTGTTAAGAAGAGGGATGATTTTCTTCTGCTATACGTACTGGGCCTTTACCTTACTTGGTCATCAGGCAGCAACTCTGAGCCCAACATAAACTAGGGCAGGGAGAACGTCGAAAAGGCACAGACAGAGTAACTTTAGCAGCGAAAGAATGAATTTCTCTGTGGGTTCTCCATGGAAAGTGAAGGATGTGGGGTGTAATTTGTGGTCGTGAAGGGAGTGAGCACAGACTGTACTTTTGGTGGCTCTTTTAAGGGGAGTTGCTGCAGTTTTTGAAACTTTTTTTTTTTTTTTTTTTTTTTTTTTTTTAAACTTCCCTTTTAGTGCCATGTGCACTTTTTTCGGGCATGTCTGATGCCTCCGGTGATGTCACTGCCATGTGGAATGCGATGTGGAAGTACTGCATAACCAGCCGAACTATAAGGTAGGAGACCATCTGGCACAGACCAGTGTGGACAGCCGTGGCCTGCAGGATAAGTGGTGGTTGTCGTTCCGACCGACCGCAGCAGGCTGTGCAGATATTTCTGACGTTCGACTGATCAAATAACATTCCTGTCTATATGCTCAAGCTTGATGGTTTCCTTTCCAGAACCACGGAAATATATTATCACTGGCACCCAGACAGAGTGAAGAGTGAAGACATTTTCAAGGTCTTTCAGGGCAGTCTACTTTATCAAGGACGTGCCTTCGATAATGAAGACTTAAGAATAATCTGGCCATTCTTTTTTCATCTCCTTTAAGCCTTATTATCTCTTAACTTTGTCTTGGCATAGAAGTGTACAGCAGGAACGTCCTCTGACATGCAGGATTCAAATCTCTCTCTGAATGAACACAGAAACCAGCATAAAAAAGATTACAAAGATTTATTTCTATTATTATTCAGTCCATAGAGATGGGATTATGTGATTGATTGACCAATTTTATATCTTCAATCTGTACATTTCTGTTACATTCAGCCTGTGATTCTAATCATGTATCCTGCAGGGAACCACAAAAGCACTGTAACTCACACAGTGTTGACCTCTCCAAACATACAGGCCTTTCATATTATCTGTTGTTTTATCGTTGTTACTGTTTGTTTTTCTTAGATATGATTTTTATTTCGCCTTATTGGCAGGCAAAGCAAATATACAGGCAGGTTCTCAGTCATTCTATCATCATTATATGTCATCCACCAACATGCTGTATGAACGTAACTCTGAACATTAGAAACATTTTTGAGGCCGATATCAGTGTAGATGTTTAAGAAATCTGAAACAATAAATTAGCCAATATTGTTTTTAACATATAATAAATAAATAATAAATAACTTTATCACCAATCCCACTATTTCCAAAAAGTTATATAACAATTACATTACAACATATATATTAGCTATAGCTATATTACAATTAATTGGCCAAAACCAAATGTCATTTCAATTAATTACAACAAAGTTTAAACTTTTTTTCCTGCCAATTTATATTCTGTCATAGCTCTGTGATAAAAGATGTGCAAAGGCTTACATCGGTTCATATGACTGAAAACGTTAAAACATTCAAAGGTGCTAAATGTGTGATTGGAAACTTATCTATTGCCTAAAGCCGCACGGCTCTCAACATGGCGACGGCTGAACCGGTGGCTCGTAGCTAACGGTGCTAACAGCCCAAACAACGGCAACAGTGCTGACAGAGCCAACAGTGTTAACCTTAGAAGGAACCTGAGGATGGGTTCTACGTTTCCGCAATGGCGCTGTTGGTTGGGACGGCGTTATTAGCTATAACCGCCATATGAGAACAGTGCAAAGCAGCAGCAGTGAGTTAGCCAGAGGGGCACGCTCACATGCACTAAAATGATGTGCGGCCGGCCCGGGTATGTCAACAAAGCACAAAGAAGCTCTTATCACAACACACACAGGTAGATTCTGCTCAGGTAGACATTACTCCTCTATATCTTTACATAGTAAATAGTTGTTTGCTTCTATATTAAAGCTCTGGATATCCTATAGAGCCCCTTTAATGCAACATTATCTGAAAGAGTCTCGTTTTATTTTATGACCTCTAATTACACTGATAAAACAGAGGACCAGACGCGATAGGACCGAAAACACCATTCCCTAAATGAAAATTTTAAATTGGGCTACTTTTATGACACTTGGTGACACCTTATGCTCTGATTGGGCCACTTTTTGTCAGTAACAGGAAGCTCCTCCTCACTCATCCAGTCTCTAGATCCCCTCTTCCTCTGCTGTCTATCCTTTTATATCCCCCTTCCCACTTTCCTGGATGGAACATGGTGAAAGAAAACAAAGCAAAAAGAAGAATATGCAGGTAACCATCTCTTGAATGGGTTAATACTAACCTGCTAAATGTCTGAGAGACTAAAGCAACAAGGCGATTCGTGACCGAGGCAGGAATCCAGTAACAGTGACACCGTAGACATCAGGGTACATCTGATATGACTCCGGTTCTGTGTCAGAGAGTATACGCCGACAGCATTACTTATTTAATGTGTGCAGATCTGGAGCTTGTCACTAGTGCCTCCCCATCCCATAGTGGATATATCCCTGGGACGGAGTAGCTCTGTAGAGTCTCATCTGAATGAACTGGGATGTTAAACGCCGCCTGACAGAACTGCACTGCTTCATAATAGGTAAATGG
>CAKAOH010022352.1:0-20664 GCA_916701665.1 Sebastiscus tertius
CAGGAAAAGCCAACACTAAGATCAGATCTAAATCATGTTCATGGAGAGACCTTGGTCTGGTCAGCTAACATTACTGCCAAGCAGCTGAAATATAGAGTGATATTGTGCTTTTAGCTGACGTGTGTCTCCTCACTGTTTTGAGCGATGCTCGTTCATGTCTATGTAGAGCGAGCAAGCGCGAGCTCGACGCTGACTTTCGTTGATTTCACGGCCACAGGTGTCGCTGTTAAGAAGCATTTCTGAAAGTTACAAATAGTCCCTTTAAGAGAATTCATGAAATAAGTGAAAAACAACATTGAAGACATTTTAAAGGGGATTCCACTGGTTTTACACATCAAGGTCTAGTAACAGGTCTTGGAGAGTACTATATGTAAAAAAAAAAGTTAGAAAGCCTTTTGTGGCTCCAGAGGGAGCTGTGTGAAATTTGATTAATTTCCTCAAGTGATGTCACTTGAGTCAGCGTTGGTTGGGTCTGAAGTAGGGCTGAGTATCAGGACTCGATACCTTCAAGGTATTGACCAAAATAACCCAGTACCAAGTGGTATCATTGAGTCAAACGATACCTGCAGTTAATCCTTTTTATACCCAGATCTAGAAAAAAATGACTATTTGTATGGTTTTGCTTGCAGCCAACAACCCATACAGTCTGTGGTGTAGTGAAGTCTAGTGTAGTGTATTTGACGGAGTTGGCAGTTCAGCGTGCCGAGATGCTACCAAAACATTCTAAAGTATGACTGTAGTCTACATGCCTGTGGCGTCTGATTAAAATGAATGCGGTGGTGGTGGCATTTTACATAACTGAATGCTTTAAATTCACATGATGGGTATCAAATGAAGTACTCTATTGGTATCAGTATTTTTTGTTGTCTATAGAATTTCTGAGCTGAAGGAGTGAATGAAACAGCCTTCAGTAAAAGTGGCTGCTAGTGCTTTTAAATTGAAATGATTGCCGATAGTTTGTTTGTTGTTTGGTTGAAAGAGGAGGGTAGAAAACCAAAAATTAAATGTCCTTAAGAGAGACAAGACTGGTAAATGGTTTCAATTTATGAACTTGAACAGCTACATCATATATGGCAATATCAGACAGATAAGATAATTGGACTTTTCATGCTGTACCAGGTTTTGGTAATTCAGGATCATTTCTTTTATTCTGGTTGCTGTCCAAGACATTTCGATTTCTTTTTGTACACCTTTGCCTGCCCTGCTCACAGCTTGTTACATTCAATGCAACAGGACACCTTGCCATATCGTTTGTCTGTTGGAAAGGGAATGAGGTGAAATTGCAGCTTTTTGTTACTCATTTGGTTCTTCTCCTTTTGTGTGGACTTCACAGCAGCCGACCGTAAAGTGCTTTTTATCCATCCTAATTTAGCCTGGACTTTGGTCTCCAATGGTGCTGCTCTGTCACTGAGGTCACGTCCTCTTAGTGCCTAAAGCTGGTTGAGAGTTTGAACGAATTGTTCCACGTCAAAGTCCTCCCTAGGTTCCCATAATTCTCCTGTGTGTGGATGTCCTTTGTTAACAAAGAGCATTAATGGATGTGAGTGACAGTGAGTGGTGGGAGTAGCTCCTAGTTGATGATGCTTCCAATGTGGCTACAGTCTGGATTGGGTCAGTTTTCCTGCTGCCTGATTGTAAAGCAACACAATGATCTCCATCAGTGGAGGTGCAGAGGGTCCCCCATCAGTAGATATGCCACAATGCTCAGTGCTATTTTAGCAAAAAGGTAACAAAGCCCTAAAGTATAAAATATGCTTTGTGCCTCCACACCGAGCTTCACATTAATTTGGTTGACTACTGCTAGTGCCAGCTGAGAAATGAATTTACCTGTTTAGACTTTGGCTGTAACTTCTGAAAATATGAGACAAAAATGCTGTCATCGTGGTCCATAGGTCTGTTTGCTTAAATAATAATAATAATAATAATAATAATAAAGGTTTATGACAAAATACCTGCAAAGCTAATGCAATTCCCACCAGCCTCAGCTGTACTTTTTATTTAGTGCAATTGAGCAAATTTTAGCATGCTAAACTAAGATGCTGAACATGTTAAATATTATATATGATAAAAAAATCAACATGTTAGCGTTGTCAGCTTAGCTCAAAGCATCACTGTACAGCTGGAGAGAGCTGCTAGCTTAGCTGCTGACTCTTGTTAGTAAAGATCAGTGACTTCCCATAGCCCAACTCCCAATCACTCTTTAGTGGGAAATACTGTATGCCAGTCAGGCTTTTGTATGAACACATCCCAGGTGATTTCACATAATGTAATATATACTTGAAGTGATTGTTTCCAGCACACATTGAGGCTACACATCATTATCTTAGAATTACATTATTCAGGCAAATAAATACCAGAGTAATAGAAGGGGCACTTCCTTATTTTTCATGCTTCTTGTCAGAGAAAGTGATTCCTCAGATTGATGACATCAGGAGGAATTGCTCCCATAAATTAACTTAATTTGTGTAAGCAGGTAAAAACAGTATCGTCGCATAGAGCCTCTTCATCACAATCTCTAATCATGCAGGTTGTGTGAGCTGCTTGGGAGTCCTTTTGACTTAGTTTTACAAGCACTGTTTTTTGTAAGCAGTGTGAAAAAGTGAGCCACATACATCCCAAGTCATCATGGGTACTGGGAAGTAAATGCAAATAGAGTTTACATATTGTACATTATATTGCTCAAAGATGCACTATGTATTAACACAGGTAACATCCATTAGGTAGTGTGGACATAAACAGAGTCTATTTACAAAATGCAACAAAGTCAAATTCAGAACATTGATCTACAAAATGTATTAAAGATTCCATTTTAGAGGAATATATAGAGTTTGTCATTTTCAGTTGGCTTAAACTTAACCTTTTAATCGTAGACCATAAAAGACAGTGTCGCTCATGGGTTATGATATTTGAATTCACAATTACTTAATAATTATCTGGAAAAAAAGAGACAGGAAATAATTCTTATTTAAGATCCAGTTATAATGTTATAGCTTAAAAAACAACAACTAAGAACTCAGGGGGTCAAATAGATGAGTGGAAGGGCGGGGGCAATTACGAAATTAGGAGATTTAAATGGACATTAAATTTGTGTTTTTTTGTAAATAACTGCGATTAAAACATTTTTGAAAGTTGTGGCTGGCCATATCACACCAATGTCCTTATCTCAGGTTTACCTGGGTATACATTCTGTTTATGTATTATTCACACCATCTATTTTTGCATTTCATTCCATGTTGCTATGGGAATGTAAATTTATTTACAATGATTTTGAATATTTCGCCCAATGTCAGTTGGGATCGGCTCCAGCCCCCCCGCGACCCTGAACAGGATAAACGGTTACAGATAATGGATGGATGGATAGATATTATTATTTGTGAATATAGGTAGATGTGTTATGCAATGTCAACACAATATTTCAGTTACTTGACTTTTCATGTACACTGCATCTTCCATAAAAAAAGGGAACAAGATAAACCAATACAAATTTGGTCACAAAAAAATAATTATCTGGACAACAAAGATAGGAAATTGGTGCCACTGTACAAACAATATCCACAAATCCTTTTTTGTTTCTACAATGGGGTCGTTTTAATGGTGTTTCTTTTAGACTTAATTGAGTCTGAATAAAAAGCTTCTCACTCTGTTCACTGCAGTCAGGTTGAATTAATGTTTACAGGTACATATTTGACAGCTGGTTTTCTCCCCATCCATTGTGTTCCAGTACACCTGGAAAAAAAAGTGTTTGTATGCGTAATTGAAATGTTACATAATCATTTTCTTTCAGGTGTTCAATTGGAATTTCTCTTTGTCTTTTTAAAAAAAATAGATTAGAACTAGTAGAAGCATGAATTTTTTTCTCTTTTCTCTCTCTCTTGCTAACATGATTGTGTATTCCATGCTAAAAGCCCGTGATGGGGCCAGTTGATTGAATTACTTCTGGAAAGCCAAACAGCAGGACCATTTGAATAATGCAACTAATTTTCACAAGTGTCCTTCAGCTTTGCTGTTCCAGATGGAGTTTGTCCTTATGATTGACTGACTTCATGAATAAATTATGATCAGGCGTTATTTGCAATAGATTTCATGAGCAGATGCATACTCGGGAGCCAGGGGACTAAAATAATCATGGTTTAAAGTGTTTTGGTCATGTAGGGTGGTGTAGGCATGTTGAGATAGTAACACTGTCTGCACATAAATGACATAAATCAGCTGCAGAATATAAATCTACAGACACCTCAGCGGTTATTACACTTCAACTGACACTTCAACTGCTTTACGTGCTTTGACTTCAGCTACAAACAATTTACATTTTAAAACATTACTGGTTTTTGCCCAAAACTGCAATTTTCAGCCCAAGTGAGCACACTTAGATTTTCTAGTTAAGATTGTGGATTTTAATCTAAGTTTCTAAAGTATAAAGAAACCCTTCAACAACTTATGTTGTGTATGTTTTTGTGTCTAAGTGACTAATGGGGACAACAATTGATCCAGTATTGAGGGAGTAGTCTGCAGCCATCGGCCGATAACCAGGCAGCAATATAATCATATCGGGCAATTGCGCACCGTCATTTACGTCCACTAAAAGTTCTTGTTTTGCCGCTGACGGGCTCAGAAAGTGTCTGACAAAATAATGGAAAGGACTCTCTTTTCTTTTCGCTTGTTATTGTGTGTCTCACTTGGAGAAATCTCATTCTGAAACTTTGAGTTGCATCTGCATTCTTGAAATCATCCAAAATATTCAGCCATAACACTATCTTTTAGTTAACACTAAGCTACACTAACTACACCTCTAAATCTGAGGCCATGGTTCTCAGCAGGAAACCGGTGGATTGCCTACTCCGGGTAGGGAAAGAGTCCTTACCCCAAGTGAAGGAGGTCAAGTACCTCGGGGTCTTGTTCGCGAGTGAGGGGACTATGGAACGTTAGATTGGCCGGAAAATCGGAGCAGCAGGGGTGGTATTGCATTCGCTTTACTGCACCGTTGTGATGAAAAGAGAGCTGAGCCGGAAGGCAAAGCTCTCGATCTACTGGTCAATCTTCGTTCCTACTCTCACCTCTGGTCATGAGGACTAGATCACGGGTACAAGCGGCCGAAATGGGTTTCCTCAGGAGGGTGGCTGGCGTCTCTCTTAGAGATAGGGTGAGAAGCTCAGTCATCCGTGAGGGACTCGTAGTAGAGCCGCTGCTCTTTTGCGTTGAAAGGAGCCAGCTGAGGTGGTTCGGGCACCTAGTAAGGATGCCCCCCCCTGGGCGCCTCCCTAGGGAGGTGTTCCAGGCATGACCAGCTGGGAGGAGGCCACAGGGAAGACCCAGGACTAGGTGGAGAGATTATATCTCCACACTGGCCTGGGAATGCCTCGGGATCCCCCAGTCAGAGCTGCTTAATGTGGCCCGGGAAAGGGAAGTTTGGGGTCCCCTGCTGGAGCTGTTGCCCCCGCAACCCGACCCCGGATAAGCAGTTGAAGATGAATGAATGAATAAGTTACACTTCCTGTACTTCCTGTACACAACAAACTCTGACAGTACCAGTGTCCCGTGGCACTCCTCTCCATTCTCACTCATGTTTCCGCCGTTGTCTTCTGGCAACAAGTCACGTGATACAATAACAAACAGAAGAAAGTATTATTTCTCTGTATGGTCCTTTTCATAATGTTGTCCGACACTTATAATAACAATCTGAGCCTTTAACCCTTTAAGTCGACGTAAATTGACAGTGCGCAATTGCCCGACATGATTACCTTGCAGCCTATTTAGCGGCTGCCGTCTGCAGCGTTCTCCCTCAATACTGGACCAGCTTCAAAAACTGTTGTCCCCATTAGTCACTTAGACACAGAAACATGGGAAAACAGGGTCCACGTTGAAAAATACCAAAGTTACCCTTTAATGTCTAACACTAAACTTTCTTCCTTTAATATCCTGAAAAAAAAATTGTATTTCACTCCTTTTTTAATATCTCTTATCCTCAAATCTCCCTTTCTGCATCAACCACCAAATATGTTTCAACCTCACTTGCACGATCAATGAAATCAGAACATGACTTCCAAAAATCTTCTACCTATCTATGTTGATTACCATCATCTCCCCCCGCCCCCTCCTTTCTCCGTAGACCTGATTTCTTTTGTGATCAATTTTTTATTGGTATTTAAGCATAATTATACAGGGTGCAGTTACAAATTGATAGATCACCAATATAGTAAAAAAAAAAATAAAATCACAAATGTCAATGTACTAATCAATAAAAAATTGGCAAGCAGCTACAGAAAAAGAAAACGAAAAAAACAAACAAACAAACAGGAAGAAGAAAAATAACAACAAACAACAACAAAAAATCATTTAAATAAAAACTTCTGCATTGTTTGAGTGGAATGTTGGAGTATATCAGGTCTTGTAACCTGTGAGGGTGCACCATGTTCTCTTCCATTTGCCTCCAAGACACCCGAGAAGCAGGACTTAACCATTTTGAGGCACGACGCAGTACAAACGACCAATGATAGCAGAGGGCAGCCCTGGCGGGAGCTACGAGATACATGGAACTGTTTAGAAAAGATGTTCCCTGCCAATACCATAGCAGTGGGATTTGAGTGAAGAACTTGAATCATAGTAATAAAATGATTACCAAAGCCCATGCAGCGTAGTACTGACCATAGAAAATGCCACTCAAGGCGATCAAAAGCCTTCTCCGCATCGAGAGAAAGGATAGCTGTTGAAGAATCAGTGTTATTAGAAAACTCAATGATATGAAGAAGACGGCGTAGATTGTCTGAGGCAAGGCGGTTTTTGATAAAGCCTGTCTGATCATCATGAATGAGATAATTCATATGCAGTTCCAATCGAGAAACTATCGCTTTGGCATATAGCTTGATATCAGTATTCAGTAGTGATAGTGGTCGATAAATTTGAGAAATCCTGTGGATCCTTGCCTTTTTTAAAAGTAAAGAGATGATGGCTATGTTATTATTTTTACAAAATTAATCCTTAGAAATTGCAGAAAGAATCATATCCCGTAAGAGAGGTCCTACTTGGGGCCAGAAGGCTAAATAAAATTCTGGAGGTAACCCGTCTAAGCCTGATGACTTGCCTTTGTTCATTGACAGGAGAGCTTTATGGAGTTCAGGTAAAGATAAAGGGGCATCAAGAACAAGACGATCCTCCTGAGAAAACTGAACCTGAGAACTTTTCCAAAGTAGCTTCCAGATAGGCCACTGTCAGCTGGCCTGCGGCGGCGGTCTCATCGTCATCCATTGTTTGTGGTTTGTCAGCTGTCTCTTTGTGCTTGGAATTGCGGAGTCGCGTCGACATTATAATAGGCAAGGCAGGCAAAAATTAATCTGCTTGTTTGCAAGTTTGACTGACTAAAACGAGGTCTGATCAAAGGTTTTGTAGCAGAAAAGTTTGGGGAGTTTGGGCAGAGGGAGATCTACTCCGCCATCTTGATCACGTCACCTGCCTGACCTGATTTCTGTCCTGATCTTTTCGTCATTGTTGCCATCTCTACCTTCACTCTCATCACCAGCTTCTCATATGACATCTATTCCACCTCTCCCCCTTTGCTCCCACTTAATGATTATCACTCTAGTGGAAACACACATCTTGGCCCCATGAGAAATGGCCTCCTGTACCCAACCATCTTTCCCATATGTTCTACACACGTACACACTTAATCCGTAATGCAGCTGCCACATACCCGTTGCCATGATGGCGATAACACCTTACTGGAGCCCCTCCATATGCCCTCACACACTCTCACAAACATTCAACTTCAAATGCATCTTTTCTTACCTTTCTCCACTTCCTGTAAACAATCTCTGTCCACAGACACTGATCCTCCACTTCACCCAGGGATTGACCCTCATGGAAAAGCAATTCCCTTCCCCTGTGATTTTTTTTTTCTCGTTGCAAACTCAACAGTCACACTTGCTCTTATGGATTTTTTCTTAGTGCTTACACTCCTAAACTTTGTTTTTCACCCACCACTTGCTGTCGTTTCAGTCTGGGATGTCAGTAGTTCAATTTTCAAGTTATTTCTCCCTCTTACCTCCGCATCTTACTCATCCCTGCTCAATTTCTAGGATTCTCCAAACATCCAAAACTCAATTCAAATTTCACTGGACTCTTGCTTCCCTCAAGGCTAATTAAAAAAAACTCCACTGTTTTCTATCTGAAAGTCTTTCCCATTTCAGATTCATTGGTGGTCAAAGCACCGTACTGTACACTACCGACACTACAGGGTTTCTGCCAGAAAAAGTTGTTCGGACAGGCGGCGCCAACCCAACATTTTTATACTTTTAAATAACAAAGTAACGGGGGACTTTTATTGTGAAGAATATAGGAAATTAAATGCGTTTATCATCATTTTACAGCAGCTCCTTTGACCAGTAGTCACAGCCTTGGTTACACACACGCACTGAGTTATTCCTTAAAGGAGTTTGCTGGTTGTATGACATATTGTAGTTTATAAAATATCTTAAAAATGCATAATACCCCGATGCTTTTACCCGACGGGGAGTCAATTTAGGCCTGGCAGGCTGCCGGGCTTGCAATACACTGGCGGAAACTCTGCACTTATTACTAAGATTGACAGACTTCCTCAATAATACTTCCCCCCCTTGATTATATGATATATTATAACATTATACTGTATTTGAGATCTTAAGGTGAAATTGCAACTGTGCATTGCCTTGCATTGTCTACATCATGTTATAATAAATCACCAGGAGCCATCAGGTGGTGATATTCACAAGAGAACAGTTTCTTACTCCTACATATGTTATTATAAATAATAATAAATGACTCCCTAAGGGGTGTAAGTACTCAAAATGTATACCTATAAATGAAAGCGTACACTCTTGAGCAGTTCCCAAGTTAACGACAGAAACTTGCATTTGACTCGCCCACAAAGTCGTAAATACCTCCAGTCTGTTGATAAAACAAAACACCAAGAAAAAGGCAAATATATCCATATAATCTTCTATTTCTTCATAAAACTGTGTACATTGAAATATAACCCATCATACCTAAACCACTAACAAGAGCAAAGCGTGAAGTGTATGTTTACAACTACAGTTACAACATGATGTTATCCCTACTTCAGGCACATTATACTACTTTTACACTTACTGAAGGACAGACCAAATGCAGTATCTTTCTATCTTTAAAGTGATATGATGATGATGATAATCTCAACTAATCACTGTGTGAAATGGAGCTGCAGAATCCAGCTTGCTGTAATTGTTAGTATTCAGTTTATAAATCTCCCAGGCCTTGCAAATAAATAATTCATTCAGTGGGCAAAGCAGCTGAGTTCTACCAAATGATATCTGCATCCCCGTCCAGGGGAACACCAAAACCTCAATTTTCTCGGGACTGTGACAGGTGGAGATCATATCATTATACATTTCTCTCAAGATTTTCAGTGACTAGAATGAGACACTGGAGGGGAGCTTTAACAGCAAAACACGTACATAGCAGCCATGGTTAATGTCTTGTATGTGCTTTATGTTCTCTTACAGACTAAAGGCGTACCACTGTTCCCGTGCATGGACTGCAGCTGTGTATTCAAGAAGTTGGGCAGTCTGAATGCCCACATCAGCAAGATGCACATCTCTGTGATTGAGGTGCCCTCCAGCACTGCGGTAAGAGAACAGCACGCAGAACACATGAGCAAAAAGGTTGCTACAGTACACTTATTCGGCCCAGCATCCACTTTGAGTATATTCAAGGATGTTAATTCTTTTGACCCTGGTGAATGAGGTTAATGCTGTTAATGCACTCATTCTTAGAAACAGGGACAGATGCAGGGTACCGCAGCCTATTTAGCCCAACAGCAGATAAACAGAGGACATCTAGTTTAAATATGCAACTATATTTAATTCTGAATTTATTTTTTATCTTTCTCATTACTGGCAAATAATGATGCTGGTTATTTTTTCCTATTGCCATTTCAGTACTTCCACAATTTCCCTTTGCCAAAAACTCTAAAAGCTTCCACTTCATTTGCACTAAAAAAGCTGCAATCTCTTCCATTTTAAGGCTGTTAAACAATTTCCATTCTGCTATAAATCAAGCAAATTGGACCTGGCATACAGCCCAAAATGCAGCATAGAGCCTGCCAAGCTTCTCAGCGATGGCCTCCATTGGTAATAAATAATAATAAGAAAAAAATCATCTGTGTGTTGGAATGATCAGATGAGATGAAGATGAGATGAAGATGAACAATGAGAAGAGTCTCCTGTGTTTTTCCTCTTGAATTTACTTGTTGGCTTGCTTTCCTCACGTCCGTTTCTCTTCTCGTGCACTGATTCGCTTAAGCTGAACAGCCAATCAGAGTGATTTCTCTCACCTACGAGCTGAATCGGCCAAAAAGCCTCCGACATGGGCTGACTAGAGCTGACGCTGCGGGACGCACCACAAAAACTAGGTCGACAGACGCTCACCCACGTCCCCAAACTGGCCACCCTGATGGTCGGATGGAGCCAACCATCAGCTTGATGTGTCATGGCTTCCATGAGGGCACAGTGTCTCGCATGTAGGGGCACATAGATGTCAACTAATTTTCTGGCATGCACTGCATTGCGTTTTCTCCACAGGAAGGGCACCCTTGAGGGCTCTGCATCACATTTTCTCCATGTTAATCACTTTATCATGTTTTATCTACCGTAGGTGCATTAAAGAGGGTACTTTTATGGCATTTCTTTTCGAACATGGGGGTAGCCCGTGAGTCCATCAGTGTTAAAATGCTACATGCCACATGTCCTCAGATAAACTAACCTAGTATAAGTAACCATAGCCACTGTCTGTATTTATTGAATTGTCTGTGTTTGCATTAAGCATGATAAATGAAAGTGTCAGTGATTCACACAGATGTAGACACTAATTAACATTTTGTTCAATAATGCCCAGTGCTCTGTTAATTTAATGCTCCAGAGAGCTCCTACTAAAAATAAAGCTTTCAAATTGCAGCCTGTCCCGATCTTGTGAATGACCCTTTTGTCAAATCGGTCCTCGTCTTCTTTCTTCCCTCCTTCTCACTCCATTCCCCCATTCTTTATCTCCCTTAGGAGACGGAGACGACGGGTCAGGCTCCTGGGGGATCGGAGGGCGGCGAGGGGGTGACAGATGTCATCCAGCAACTTCTAGAGTTGTCTGAGCAGGTCAGCGGGGAGACAGTCCAGCCCCAACCTCCAGAGCCAGCTATTGCCATGGAGACGGCCATCAATCAGGACATCCTTCAGGTGAGCAAAGGGCATTCATCCACACTAAATAAATTAGATGATCAGCACAAAACTCATCAGTATTCAGGGCCCCATAGACTGACCACATGGGAACCACATGCCTCAGACCAGACCTAGAGTATATGATTCAAATATTAATCTTAAAGTAACGAGTGCACCACTTCAGCTCCAATCCCCAAGTGTGACATGCACTCTAGAAGATGTGAGGATGGATAAAAACTCCTCATTTGGAAAAATTCCCCTTGTCTTTCTCTCTCTCTCTCTCTCTCTCTCTCTCTCTCTCTCTCTCTCTCTCTCTCTCTCTCTGTGTGTGTGTGTGTGTGTGTGTGTGTGTGTGTGTGTGTGTGTGTGTGTGTGTGTGTGTGTGTGTGTGTGGGACTTGCAGTTAGGCACAGGAGCACACAAATGTACAACTCCACATACAGTTTGATGAGTTTAGACGTCATAAAGTTAGTGGAACCATTTATGTGGAAATGATTAGGCTGGAGACCGGAGGACCCACAGTGGGATTCTATTTTGACACAGAGAAGGAGATGAAAAGAAGAAAGTTTTCTATAAACTTACTGAAAAAGTCCCTGAAATGATTTTAGTTAGAAACCAAATTATATTCTCTGTCAAGTTGCTTTTCTTTGGTGACTGAATGGCAGGATTTTGCTGCGACGATGTGATTATCACTGAGCTTTGGTTCTGGACCATCACATCGCCAATGTTTTGTCAAAGTTTGCCACAATATTTCAAGCCATACCTCAAATTGTTGAATCTATAATAATAATTCTATATGTGATTATGTTTGGTATTTCTTTTTAAGAATTGAGAAAACATTCTGTTGTAAGGTCATTTCCATAACTGTATTTTGTTGTACATGAAGGCATTTTTAAGCCATAGTATTTACTTCTGTTCTGTTTCTGCAGCAAGCTCTGGAGAACAGCGGGCTGAGTGTGGTCCAGCCGCAGAACGACATTACATCCCGAGAGTCACAGAACCAGACTACTGAGGTCGCTGCTGGAGAGAGCAAGAAAGCACAAGGTCCCGACAAACCGGTCAGGGAGAAGAAAAGGAGCATTTTCAAGAAACCTATACAAATGCCAGGTAGGAGGGGACATTACAGAGCATTCACACAAGCATTGCATCACAATGGCAAACTCATGAACATCGAATAACATTTTGACTCCTTATGAATATGTGTTGAAGCTCAGTAGGTTTGGTGGTGCCTTTCAGTCATAAACTTGGATTCCCTCTTTGGGAAATTTGCAAATGTTAACCATGTTGCAGAAAAGATTACTCAGTAAAGCAAGAACGATCTACCAATTATAACTTAGAAATTATTTACTAAGTAAATATACTGTTGCAACGGTTGCAGCTTCAGAAATACATTTAAAAGATTGGCTGGTCTCATCTGCATTAATATAACTATGAAATCTGCTGTTCAAAGTAAATAAGAAAATCTGTCATTTCATTTTTAATGATTTACAAGGATTAATTTCATAATGAAAGCAGCTTCCAGTTGCAGCACCAGGTCATCGACTGACAGAAACACTGGACAGCTGCTTCACTCTGCCTTCCTTTCCCAGGCTCCATCAGGGAGGAGAATGGCGTTCGGTGGCACGGCTGCCCGTACTGCGCCAAGGAGTTCAAGAAACCCAGTGACCTCGTCCGCCACATCCGCATCCACACTCACGAGAAGCCTTTCAAGTGCAAACAGTGCTTCAGAGCTTTTGCTGTCAAGAGCACCCTCACAGCACATATGAAAACGCACACGGGCATCAAGGCCTTTGAGTGTCAGTGCTGCCTCAAGTGCTTCTCCACTTCTGGTAGCATGAAGGTACACATGCGTCTGCATACAGGTGAGAAGCAGGTCCACTACACGAAAGGGTTACTTTTAAAGACAAACTAAATTTCGACATTTCGAACGCACTTTTTTCACTTTATTGGCTTATTCCTTACGTTGTTTCAACACAATCAGTAAGCGCATAAGTCATACATCAGCTTTCAACATATTTTCAGATTCCTGGCATCCTCTATCATTTAGTATTCAGCTATATGTTACGATAAATTATGCAGCAAATGACAAAAGCTGGATATGTGTAAATATAGTGGTGCCGCTACAGCTAGAGCCCTCATTTGCACTCACTTGTTTGCAATCATTCTGTATTTGCCTCTTCTTAGAGAGATTAACTTAACGAATCATCCCCCTTGACATGAAATGTCAGCATTAGTGTGAACAAACAGAACTGTAACACTTTAATTATTATGTGCATTAGTTTTTGTCTCTCTAATTGCTATGTAATGGCACTGTCAATGTTAGGTGTTTACTTTAGCTTTGGTTATGTGTTAGCTCGAAGCTAAGGCGTCTGATAGATATGTTCTCAGCTGTATTTCTCACTAAGGCGTTGTGCTTATACAGTTTCATATCTTTGTCACATTTCCTTGTGCTGTAAATTGGTTTCTTAGAAATATATATTGTCTCCTGCTAACTGAAAGGCTTTGTAACCTTTTGTAGACAAAAAAATTAAATAAAATTATATGAGCTTGCTTACATTTTTGGTTTATGTGTGAGTTTCATATTTATTTAGATTGGCTTAGGGATAGGGAATTCTCATATATTTTGTGTAGCTCATTTATTGATATATCTTTTGATGTTTCTATCAAAGTACATGTGTCAGAATCAGTCTAATTCTCTAAATACTAATTCTCCAAAAGTGCTGTTTTTCCCCACTCTGCTTAGGTGTACGTCCTTTCCCCTGCCCTCACTGTGACAAGATCTTTCGTACATCGGGCCACAGGAAAACACACATCGCTTCTCACTTCAAAAGCTTGCAGCAGAAGAAGCACAAGTTTCCCCGAAAAACCAACAAAGCCAAAGTGTCCAAGAGTAACCTACCTCTGCCTGATATCCCCCTGCAGGAACCCATCCTCATCACGGACTTTGGTAAGAGCATATGTTGAAAGGCACGTGTGTTTACACGATCGTACACATGTCCTTTGGATGAAGGGGAATGCAGTAGTTGCTTTCTTTCGTGTATGTTTCTCTGCACAAAATAAGATGTCTTTTTACTAGGAACACATTTTGCTTGTTCATGTGTCACTTAACAGGCCTCATCCCTTCCCAAAACCCCCGCCTGGCTTTCCAACAATACCTTGAGGTGGTGGGCAGTGACCGGCCATACAAGTGCCAGTTCTGTAGTAAGGCCTACAAGAAATCAAGCCATCTGAAACAGCATGTCAGGTAAGGCTTCTTTATAACATTTAATGTCCAGTACAGAATATAAAAGAGTTAAAGCAATATGACTTTTTGAGGGCCAACACAAGTCATTTTTGATAGTTGATGCATTTCCTTCATACACATAATATTGAATGGGATAATTTATCTGAGAGACAAGACACTAGGTGATGGAGGATGCCGTCTTTTTCCACTTAACGTGAGTATTGCATGTTGTGTTAGTGGATAATTTGACTTAGTAGAAGCGTTTATACAGAGAACAAAAGGGGTCCCAAGGATGGAGCCTTGGGGAACACCACAGATCAGTGGGGCCACCATAGGGGGGCATCCCCAACAACCACTGGTTCTGTTTTACAAGTATGACTTAAACCAAATGCCGACCCATGTTTTTGTGGTTATTTCTGGTCCCCAGAGGATGAATCCTACTGAGTGTGATGACACCTTTCCACCACTCCCAACCAAAATTTCTACTTGAATAATTGGCCAAGAGAAGTGAAGTCTACCACTAGTGTGTCTCCTTTCTGTTGGTGTCTAACAGAGAATGGATACACCTGTACCGTTGGGAGATTGATGGAGAATCTCTGGAATCTGTTCTAAATGGTTCTTATAAACTTTGCCCAGATAATCATGCCAGAGAACTACCAAGAATATTATTGAGCTCGGCAAGTTTACTTTAGGGTGATGAGTTTGGTGTAAGATAACATTGAAAAGGTGAGAAGAAAGAGAGAGAGTATTTAGCAGGTGGATCGAGGAGAAGCAGCAGGATGGTATTCAGCATTTCCCATTACACAAGAATCATCAAATCAACCTATTGACATGCTCTTATTGGCATTATTACAAATCAAATAATTAATAATTAAAGGATCAGTGTGTAATCTATTGGCAGAAATGGAATATACAATTAATATGTTTGTTTTCTTTAGTTTATAATCACCTGAAAATAAGAATCGTGTTTTTGTTACCTTAGAACGAGCCCTTCATATCTACATAGGGAGCGGGTCCTCTTAATGGAGTCCGCCATGTTACACCGCCATGTTTCTACTGTAGCCCAGAATGGAAAAACCAAACCCTGTTAACTTTTCCTCCTTGGGCCTGAGCCGATAACGTTACTCACTCCGCCACTCTCTCTCTTGCTTCACCACTCACTTCCCACTGGCTCTGCTTCAAATGACCTACGCTACCCTTACAACAACTGGCTCCAGAGAGGGCCATTCGCGTTTTCAGAACGGCCACAGTAGTTCTTCTACACGCTTAGCACACGGGAGAGGCTTTAGTTTGTTGCCATATGCAACCTCAACACTAAATGCCGCCAGATCCTACACATGGCTCCTTTTAAAGGTCCTTTAGAGACACTTACCTTTAGCCAGTCATGTATAAAACAGAAAGATAAATAACCTAATAACTCCGCTTCTCTGACCTATACATCCCTGTTGAACTTTCTAGCCTTTGCATTATGACAGACTTCCAGCATTTGTCTTCTTTTCAATATTGAGAGGTTAATCTAAATTATGGCGCTGTCATCCTCGCAGCCTTTAGTGACAGTTCCCTTGATTCACTGATGAACCTGGAAAGGCACCACTTTAGTAAAACGTCAGGGAATTTGATTAAAATTGGCCAAGTAATAAATTGTCGTGACTGTTCGCACCAAACCATGCCTAGTAACTTTCCACTTTGTTACCAAGAGGTAACGTTTTCTGTTTATCTATGGGGGAAAATGCAGTTTCTTGCCTAACTAGCTCAGTGTTGCCATCCTTTTATCCTCCCAGGTCTCATACGGGAGAAAGGCCATACAAGTGTGTGCAGTGCAGTCGGGGTTTCGCCTCCTCAGGAGTCCTCAAGGCTCACATCAGGACCCACTCAGGCCTAAAGGCGTACAAGTGTCTGATGTGCGACACCACGTTCACCACCAGCGGCAGCCTGCGACGCCACATGACCACACACAGTGACCTGCGACCTTACATGTGCCCCTACTGTCAGAAGACCTTCAAGTCATCACCCAACTGCAGGAAGCACATGAAGACACACAGGTTTGGGCTTTTTTTCTGCGTGTTTGTTTGTGGTTTTGTTCGTTTGTTCTTTTATACACTTTTTGCCATGGACTTTCTGTACAAACCAGAAAGTCACACTAGACACACTAAAATATAAAATCTAAGTTTCTGCCTTTCTTGTTCCGCCAAACCAGGTATGAACTGGCCCAGCAGCTGCAGCCCCAGTCGACAGATGACCCCTTAGGAGGGGGCAATGTGGCCCATGATATGCAGGTGGAAATAGAGGGAGATTCCCTCCAGCAACCCCCTGCTACCTCAGCAGAGCAGCAAAGTATGCTGGGACTGGGCCAGACAGAGGTTGTGAATGGAAGTCAACAAGTGACACTGGAGGCACCCCTGACTGACCAAGCCCTTGTACAAGGAGAAGGTAAGCAGGAGCGGGTCCAGAGAGGTGGCTCGTCATAGATGAATTACTGAACGGGCCTACTGGGTACAGGGTCAGGGTCCCTGGACCAGAGCGATTGTGTGTGGACCAGAGCGACCAGACAGATGGATTAACTGTTAATCTTGTTGGAAAGTCAACCCAAATGTCTACAAAGAGACACACATTACCACAAGGAGATGCAAAGAAATATGTGGCATCCCATCATACCCTGAAATTTTACCTTTTTCAAGAATGTTTAAGATTGAAACCATCGGCCAGAAAAAAAACATCTAAAAAAAAAAAAAAAAAGGCAAAAAAATATCAGAAGTGCCGTTATGTTGCAATGAAAATTTCTATCTTTCTGAAGAAAAAAAAAAGCGACATCCATCTTCAAAGACCAGGACCTGATTTCAGAAAATAGAGATCATCACTGTCCTTCAGAACCAAGCGGCTCAACATTTTTTTCATAATCAACGTTTTGTTGCTAGTTTAGAATTGGCTTTTCTAAAACTACCTTCATGTGTAGAATGCATGTCTTGTGGTCAGGTTGAGCGTTTGCATTTTTTTCTGTACCCAAGACACTGTTATTATAGATAAGTGACTCGTGTGACGTAATCTGCTGTTCAACTACACCTTAAGTCCATAGTACGTTTTTCACCTTAACTAGAAGCAGAACATTTGACATGTCATCTCTATCTGTCTTTGTCCTTGACTAACCTGTCGTATTTCTCTGCATCTCTTTCTCTGTGGCGGCAGACTCGTATGTGACTACCCAGCATGCTTTGCCCCAGAATATCAGCCAGTTTGAGACTCCAGCACTTCCTCAGCCTGCCTTTGATCAGCAGGCTCTAACACAAGGTACACACACACGCACGCACACTTTCTGCCTCACTGATTTCCCTCATGCAGGCTTTTCCATTCTGTAGAATCGTAATGCATGAAAATAGACTATTTGCTGTGTGTTTATGTATGACAAAGAAGTAGAATATCTTTGTGTACTGTCATCTCTTATTGTGCAAAACGTATGTTTTGAAATATAATCTTGACAAATAGACAAATGAGCTGTAGCAAGTTGCTCATCATTCCAGTAATTACCCTGCGAGTTAATTGATTGTACAGTGTGCAAATGTTGTCCTCAAGAAACCACCTTAGTAATGACAAATCGTTCACTTTAGATTATCATTAAAAAGAAATCCAACATTAATGGTAGAATAAACTTTCTGTGAGCTTCACACGTAAGAGGAGACAGCAGCTGTTGGTTGTGGGGGAAAAGCCCGACTCACTACAATTCAAACAGTTAATTTGGTCATAGAGAGACACACACAGATGGTACGTGTACTATCTCAGTGCTTTCTTCCCTCTGCATTGTATAACTCTTAATCCAGTGTAGTGCTCTCAAACATATGGTTGGTACTTTACTCCCACCAGCACCAACCACAGTTCCAAGCCAGTTGGCATAACTGACTGTTGTTGGCAGCCCAGATACTGTGGAATAACAACAGTGGTCACTGGCAGCAAACATCTGTCAGGCAGATCTACCTTTTCTTTTCTCTCAGGAGGCACTACACCCTTTTTATCTGTCCAGAACAGACTCATCATTCTCACATGGTCTCGAGTGCCATTGAATTTTCAAGGGCACACAGCACATGTGCCTGTGCAAGAGGACACTTGAGCAGCTAATCATATTTTAACCCCCAGTGTGCAACTGCAATGTATAAAGCATTATTATGTAGTTGTTAGTGCTATAACTTTGATCCCCGGATTTTATGTGAGAAACCCTGTATTGTTTTTGTAATTTAGTGTGTTTGCTCACAGCAGTCATCAGTTTACCTCAAGAGTCTCACTTGGTAAATTGCTGCAGCTCAAAGATCACAAGTGCTGTGTTTTCATATTCAGGGCTCTTAAACTGTCACAGAATGAATGATGAATACCCAGACTGTCAAACTGCTAACATTTTTTTAAAAAATCACAAAAAGGAGCTTCAGACAGTATTTCTTTGTGGATCAAGCAGAGGTTACTTTTGTTCTGACATATCCATGCAGGCACAATTTGAAAGCGTTTTTTTAAATTCCATCAAATATAACCAAACTTTCATTTACATTTCAACCGAATATTGAAAGACAGAATTTCAAAGGATAGTTTTAGTATTTTCAACCCATAAAACGAGCCCTTAGATGGATAACTTGTTTGAATGCGCATTGTCTTGAATGCATTTATTGTAATTTGCTTTGGAGAGAAGTGTCTGCCAAATGAATGTAATAATGTAATAACGTCATGAATCCCCAGAGTGGAAACTAGTTTGGTCGCCCATGCACAATAACATATAACAAGAGATGCACAAAGTCAAACAGCTCACAGCAGACAACACTTACACACAAACCAACACATACTCCAGGAGAACATTAGTGTAGCTCAGGAGCCCACCTAGCCACTAAAACAAAAAAAAACAATACTATGTATTAATACAATCAATGTATTAATAAATTGAAAAAAAAAACAGACCATAAGTGATACACCTAAAAACAGGACTGGTAAATATGAAATAAAACCTTTAAGATTAACAAAGGCATATAAAAACGAGACCGAAATTATGTTGAAAACACAATTTATAGCTCAGGAAAAAGGCAAGTATCTAAAACCATCGTTCCAACTATCACTTTTTAATATCATCACCCATAATCACTTGGGCAGGAGCAGATAAATCAATAAATATAGATACTAAAGTATAGATACTTGATCCAATAACTTACTGCTGTCACATGTAGCATCTGCACTACCTACTAGCAATCAAAACATCAGCAAATTATGTATTATTCGCTATATGCAGTGTGAACACAACGTTAGGTTACAGTAACACTGAAGCAGGAGTTAAATGATCTCATCCCAGGTCATTCAATCCATTTATTAATGGCACTTCAACAGTTGTTCTGGTCACATCAAAGTCCTTGTCTAGTGCGTTTCGTAGTTTTTAGACTGTTTACACACAGATTTCGACACAATAACAGACCTTAGGCTGTGCATCATCTCGCATATTTCTGCTGCAGGTTGTAATCCCTATGCTGGTCAGCGATGAGTGTCAGCAGTCAACAGTTTCAATGAATGATGTTTTTTTGCTCAAAGTTCAGTAATTTAAAATCAATAAATGCCATCCTCCCTGCTGGCGGGCCAAGTTTCTGCCTGTTGTTTTGCTGTGTTGTGCAGAAGTTGGATAAACACAAATGTTTTTTTCATAGTTATTATTTTTGCTGAGAGAAAGATTTGTGCTTTATTGACGTACCAACTGCATTTTTTTGCTGAGTTGTGGAGCCATTGTTGCTGTTAAATGCTGTGGCATCAGGTATTCTGCCTCTTATAGGTTTAGTGTTTTTATTTTAAATTCCTCAATTGCTTGCAAAATTGCATAGAGCCAGTATTTCAATCATCCAATGCTAGTGCCTTTTGAATCTGACCAATAACTCAAGAGACTGATTATTCTCTGTCGGCTCCCCTTCAGGTTTCACTATCACTGAATCAAGCTACAATCAGTCCCAGTTCTCCACCGTCCAGCAGCTGCAGGACTCCAGCACCCTGGAGTCTCAGGCCCTGTCTTCCAGCTATCACCCGCCAAATCTGCTCCACGTTTCCAGTGCTGAGGTGGTGAGTCCTGGGCCTCCATGTGTGCCATTAGCCCTTTCCTACAGTCACCTGGACTTCAATTCTCAGATTCAGACAGCTGATATATTCACAGTGTCAGAATTATTTTTATTAATGATATTTAAGACTGATTTCAGACTTTGGAAATTATAATGTAAGTACAATGCA